>JAYMTB010000661.1:0-13154 GCA_036897585.1 Francoa sonchifolia
GGTAGAGCCTCGGCGCTTCAAAGTAGAGCCGCGATGCTTGTCTTTCAGCTTCTGCAGACTTTTTCCTCTGTTTTTGCTTCCAATGCTTGCGCCTTTTGTCCTTTCTCAAGTTCTCTTGATTTTCTTCAATAATCATCGTCTTTTATCGTATTTTCCAATATTTTCATGTACTGACATAAAGACACAAAAACATACATAAAACAACTAAACTTCAAGGATTGACATTCAAATTAAGGATAAAAGAGTATCAAAAATAGGTATATTTTTGCCCGTTATCACGTACAGGTGTCAAAATAAGCACGAATAGCGTGCCAACACTACGACACGGAACAAATTAGAAACATTAATTGGTCCAAATTAGTGCATAACACTCTGGTTGCCGGAATAAAAGCGCACAAGGATGGCGGATCGAAAGGGATTCACGACTGCCTTCATTTTTTTTGATGGTGATCTCAAATTTTCACTTTCAAACTTTTACTTTATTATGCGTACTCACACTTATTTTACTAATCATTGGTTTCTTCGTATATGTTCTATATTTGGCAACTAAATTGCGCCCAATCATACGTCCGACACAAACCTGATGGAAGTCTGGACCTTACAATGTGGACCGACATCAATATAGAGGTAGTTCTAAAACAGGTGGAAAGTGATGGAGGACTGAGCTTCCCCGAGGTTAGATATTTTTCATTTATATTCTTGCGAATGATTTCAGTTACAATACGCATTTATTGACAATGATTAAACACAATTACACATATGATTACTAATTGAGACAGTAACAACAAATTAAACCGATTCTCCCTACTCCCGCAATGAGTACGCCCTCCCTCGGTGTACCACCGACGGATGAACCTGATGCAAGTACAAACGAGACTGAATCCAGCACAAAGATGTCTCTCTTAGAGTCGGCAGTGCATGACTACCAGGACCAACTGAAGGGGTTGAGGGGTGACGTACATGACATGAGGACCGAACAGCTCGCCGAGTCAATGATGGACATGAAAGATTTCTTGTCACGCGCATTCAATACACGCGGAGCTGATGAGCGTGACGATCGTGGAGATGTTCCAAATCGGAACAAATTTATCAAAATTAACCCATTACATTCGGTGATGCCAAAGTGGAAAAAAATGCGGTAATCCAACAACCCTTAGTGGACTCCCCGACCGACGAGATGGATCAGAAAATCAGGGGAATTATGGATGGATTACACGTCAAACTAGTGGGTTCACCAGTCCAAAATGACCCAGTGGATATGACTGAATCAGAAAAGCTACTTTGTGAATTTGATCTTTATTGTGATTACATATACATACCATAAACATAATCGATTACACAGTAATTGTTAAATTGTGTAAATTTGAAGGTGTCGTCCGAACCCCTCATCCTTAATGTAGTTTCCTCGTCCGAGGTGACAGCTCAGTGTTGGAGGACCATCGCGACAAAAATAACGCGCAAGAAGAAGCCAAGCCATTACCTTTTGTGGCTGTACACTGCCGAGAAGGGGAGGAAGAAGAAAAATAAAGAAAATGTTGTGCTTTGTGCGATAAACCTCCAGTCGGGCGGCATGTTGGAGTACATATTCTATGAGTCATTGGCAGAGAGGTAAACCGTCGTATTGCTAAATTTTATTTTAATTTTATTATATGTAATTGGATCAATAATTAATAAGTATAAATTGTACGGTGTAGCGAGATTCTATCCAGCACACGGATTGGATTCGCAGACAGAAGGTCATTTCGTACGCTGTGCCCGGCTACATGGTTAGACGATGGTCTAAGTGTAAATTTCGGAGTAATCGATTGAATGCACTGTTGTGATTTTTATATTATATATGACCCTTCAACATGTGTGGGCAATGAATTGGCAGGTGTTGGACCAAATGTGCCAACTGCTTACTGTACGAGAGTGCAGCGAAGGGCGACAAATGCGTAATTGGTACCTATCTAACTACTTCTCGGTAGGTATTTGATTTTTTTTTTGAATAATTTATGTGCAAATTATATAACGCACGATGATGTTTTAATTGCAGTAACATATATTGAACTCCAAGAAATACACCGTTGAAAGATGTATGAACGAGTTCAAGTTCTACATGTCTCCATTTCAACAGTGCGAGAAGGTAAGGGATTTTCAGATTTATTTTTCCTTAAATTTCATAATGATACATAAGACTAAAACAAAGCGAGTTTATGCATTGTCAGATGTTTTAAATTTTCAATGATGTTGGGATGCATTGGTTTGCATGCGTTGTCAACGTAAAAGAACGCAAGGTCACTATATTGGACTCCATGCGGCCGCGTGTGAAGAGCACAACCATGCGATCCCCATAGATGGTAATGGTCGGCGACGTGGTGAGTATGAATTAAAACCTATTTGTGAAAAAATTTGGTCAACCTTATTAGAAATGCCAGACTAGTGCAAATAAAATTTTTAATAACTCCGTATTTCGATTATAAGATTATGTAGATGAAATTAATAGACGGAATGTTCACCACCGAAGTCCCCTGACCGCCACTGTTGGAAACATTTAAGCTTGAATTCGATACGAAGGTGCCGCAGCAACCAAATGGGTAAAATCTCAAATTTTTACACATTTTGCACATATTTGTTCATATTAATTCGTACAATTAATCCTATTGTCAGCAGTAATAATAATTGATTTGTTTGTTAATGTACAATCTCGCACAGTTATGACTGTGGCGTTTATGTACTGAAGTTTATGGAGCACCTTGACGGTGATTACACATTGATGGTAAATATCTTACTTGTAATAAATTTATTTTTGTACACCCGGTCAATCGGTTTGTTGTTATGGTTTACGCATTTTCAAATATATATGTTCACTTAGAAATTACACATTTAATTAATGTCTCCGTTATTTTTCACTATTGCAGGCAATAAACAATAGGGAGCGAGAGGAATTTGCGTTGCGTATTGTAGAAAATGAGCATAATGAAGAACGAGTTACAATACGCAATAAATGCCAAAAGTATAACAATGCCCGTGAGAGCTCGGGAAAAATATCCTAGACGTGTATATGACTAAATTTTGTAATTACCTTTGTAATTTACGCTTTGTAAGATTAGTTTTAATTGACTATTGTTATGTTGTAAACCCTTGATTTATGTATGTGAAGATGGTGACTTAAATTGTAAATATTCCGCGATTTTTGTGTCAATGAAATGTTGCTCATACTTGTATATAGTTTATGTTCCTCTATTTGTTTGTTTATGTGAATTGGTAATATACAAATTTGTAATGTATAACTAAAAATTTGATCGATTCTTAATTTACGTGAAGCATCAAAATTTGGGACTAAAAATAATTATGAAGTCGAATTTCTATAAATTTGATTACACACATAATCGATTAGCGTACATGTATATTCGATTAGTTTTCCCAGCACGATTCAAAATTTAAATTCTATATTAAACTAATCGTTTAGTCATAATTCATAATCGATTACCTAAATTCAGAATTTACATGCCATTTTTTAAGTGAAACATAATCGAATAACATGTAAACATATTCGATTAGACATGTGAAATAACTAATCGATTAGTATGTAACTATAATCGATTATATGTATTTACTAATTAATGGAATTTCAAACTGTGTTGACCTAACCGATTAGACATATTGACTAAACGATTAGTTCAAATCAGATTATAATTCATATTTATTGGGGGGAATCTAATCGATTATAACTATAATCTAATCGATTATGAACAATACAAAATCGATTATGACAACACAAGTTGAATATTGCATATTTAAATGTAATTATAATCGAATAATAAGTTATGTAATTGTTGACTGATATCAATACATAATCGATTATATTTAAATACTAATCGATTATGTTATTTGAGAATGAAATGTAAGTTGAATCTATGCAATTGTTATTCGATTAGTGACATTGCATAATTGATTAAGTATGTACATAGTGTAATGACATATTGTAACTGAAATTATAATCGAATAACATACCATCTATTTGAGTAATTAAATATCCATACATCATTATATTATATACATAATCGAATTGGTCATTCCTGATTATACGACAAAATTCGAGTGCGTGTAGAAACATTGCAAAATAACATATGAAATTGTAAAAAACAAACTTACAATAAAGTAACACAATTTCAAACTTGCCTAACAAACATATCAAATACAAACTTAACGAACGTATCAAATACATATCAAACATACCTAACAAACACTTCAATAATTTATAACATATGCAAAAATGTACTTACATAATACAAAATTTGGTTAAACAAATGAAAGACTAATTACAAGATAATGAAAAAAACTAAATACAACAACGAGTACAAAAATAAAGCTAGTGTGTCCCACTGTGTCCGTTACTGTCATTGTCTCCATCAACAACTTCTTTCACATGGTCCAAGAATGACTTGTGCAAGTCTCTCACCTCTTCAAACAACCCAACGATTTTCTCCTGTTGTTTCAAGATTTGATCATGTTGTGCACTAAATCCTTGGAAGTACCCTATTAATCAGCTATTGTCCGCACCTATCTCCTCCACACGCGTCGCCACATGATCTAGTTTTGTAGGCAAACAGAGGACTGAAGCAGAAGATGATGGACCAGCTGGAGGTTGAGCAACCGGTTTGCTTATCGAGGCGTACTGCAGATCATGCCTTCTTTTGGTACATGGCTCGAGATTAACAGCTGGATCATCCTCTTCCTCATCATCGCTTATTACTTGGGGGCGCCCTTGGATCTTGCGGACGAATACACCCGACTCCTCCAAATAACCCATTTTGTACACACGGCCGACATTTAGAAATATTGAGTTATCAATTGTGTCTTCTCCGGAAACATCAACAAATCTCTCGATAATCGCAGACAAAAGTATACCGTGGGGCAAGGCACAGTTTTTCGAATTTGATGCATGAATATGGAAACCGTGATGTAATGAGAAATATCAAATTGAATCCTATTCAAAATTAGGAACATTGTGAATGCATCTATGCGATTGATGTAAGAACGAGTACCAGACCTAGGATTAATGGCCATTATCACAACGTAATGCAACAAGAGAATGTTCAATGGACACGTTGTTGCATTAAATCGCGATTGAACCGTAAATTATTTAGGTAGATGGATTGATTCATAAAAGTCATTCTCCGAGTACCCTACTCTACGAGAAATATCTCTTAACGGTTCATAAACCCTATGGACTGAACTAGTCACATCCAGTATGTTCAGTCAGATTTGGTGTAACACTCGGTGAGACACCATATTGGCAATTTTGACTATGCTTCCGCAAGAGATATTCTGATATGTTATTGGCAGCAAAATTCACGAGATATTTGAATATAATAGCTGCAGAAAATTTCATGAGATATTATTAAGTTTGAAATATTTTTCTTATTTTAAGGAAAGATTTTTTCTTTGAAGATTTGAATTGAAGATTTTTTTCTTCTTCTATATAATATGAAACTGTTTCTTTAATAAAAAAATGCTGATTATTATGCTAAGGTATCGAAGCTTAACAGGAGATTTATTTCAGCGTCTCGTTGATCTAGTTTGGAGGATTAATGTTGCATCGTATTTGTTCAACAAGGAACTATATTCAAGATGCAATTGCGTATCGTTAATTGAGCTTCTCGTGGAAGGTAGAGGGAACAAGTGGGATCTTGTTTCTAAGTTTCACAATAAGTGTTTTCGTCCGATTGCGGCATCAGTGTTAGGAGGGAGTCCGAAATTTGTATTAGACCAAATTGGTGTGTGTAAAACATTATTTTAGTTAAACTTTTTAATCTGGGCGTGGCCTCGCAGATGTAGGTGTGAGCACCGAACTGCATGAACAATTTTCGTGTGTCATTTAATTTTTGCACTATTTTTTACGTTTAACTAATAGTGTTACAAGTTGTGTTACGACACTTCGTGGACCAATACGCTGACCAGACCTAACAACTGGTATCAGAGCCGGTGCATCAACCGGTTCTTGGTGTCATTCTGGACGTCTGGTCAATATGGACACAATGAAGGAAGGAGGATCTATATCCAGGCCACCATTGTTGGATGGCTCAAACTACGCGTATTGGAAGGCCAGAATGGGAGCTTTCATCAAGGCGATCGACGAAAGAGCATGGGAAGCTGTACAAAGCAATTGGACTCCTACAGTAGATGAGACAGAAGATGAAAAACACTCAATAAAATCCGAGGAATAAAATAAATTGGCCTTATATAATTCTAGAGCGCTGAATGCAATTTTCAATGGAGTTGATGCAAATCAATTCAAACTCATCTCAACTTGTGAATCAGCACATGAGCCAAGGACCATTTTGCAAACAACTTATGAAGGAACCCCCCTCAATGAGACTATCAAAACTTCAAATTCTCACCACAAGGTTTGAAAACTTGTATATGAAGAATGATGAGTCAATATCTTATTATAATGCAAGACTATGTGACATTTTGAATGAAGCTTTTGCTCTTGGAGAAAAATTTTCCGAAGCAAGATTGGTGAGGAAAGTACACAGATCCTTGCCTGAAAAATTCGCTATGAAGGTCGCAACCATAGAGGAGTCCAAGGATGTTGAAAATATGAAACTCGAGGAGTATGGGGTCTCTTAGAACTTATGAGATGAACTTGGAGTCAAACAGAAGGGACAAGGACAGAAAAGAGAAAAGTGTTGCATTTCCAGCAATTAGCCGCAGTGAAAACACTTCTTCTAACACAACAACCATTGATGATTTAGAAGAAAAACTTGACAAAAAACTTGCTCTCTTGACAAAGGATTTCAACAAGGCGTTTCGGAAATACACCCGAAGGTACAGGTTTAATGACAAAGGAGGAGCCAACTCAAAAGGAAGAGATACGACAAACCTAATTGAAGGAGAACCGAAACTCAAGAAAAAGGAAATTCAGTGTCATGAATGCGAAGGTTATGGGCATATACAGGCTGAATGTGCCAACACACTGAAGAAAAAAAAGAAGTCCTTCAATGTCAGTTGGAGTGACAATGAGTCCGAGAGCAGTGATGAAGAGGATGATGAGTATGTGAGCAATTATGTTGCATTCTCTGCTAGTTCCAGCGTCAGTGTTATTCTTATTGTTACAACACCTTCTGAAACACAAACTACATATGAAGACTGCAGTGAAAGTGAAAATGAAGTGACCGAGGGACAGTTACTCGAGATGTATGAAATGATGTTAGAAAAGTGGGGAATGGTTTGTGAAACTAACCACAAACTAGAAAGGAAGAATGAACAACTTAAGGAGGATAAGAAGATGTTGCAACAAGTTGATGAATGCAAAAATCAGTTAGATGCACAGGCCAAGCAGCTGAAAGAGACAGAAACTGAATTGAATGAAGCTAAAGCTACTCTTCAAAGGCTATATATTGGGAGTGGAAAACTTGATGAGATTTTACGGATGGGAAAAAGAAGTGGTGATCTTCACGCTGATTATTATGCTAAGGTAGCAAAGCTTAAAAGGAGATTTATTTCAGCGTCTCGTTGATCTAGTTTGGAAGATTAATGATGCATCGTATTTGTTCAACAAGGAACTATATTCAAGATACAATTGTGTATCATTAATTGAGCTTCTCGGAGAGAAGTCATCCTGCCTTCGAGGTAGAGGGAACAAGTGGGATCTTGTTTCTAAGTTTCACAATAAGTGTTTTCGTCTGATTGCAGCATCAGTGTTAGGAGGGAGTCCGAAATCTGTATTAGAACGAATTGGTGTGTGTAAAACATTATTTTAGTGGAACTTTTTAATCTGGGCGTGGCCTCGCAAACGTAGGTGTGAGCACCGAATTGCGTGAACAATTTTCGTGTGTCATTTAATTTCTGCATTGTTTTTTACGTTTAACTAATAGTGTTACAAGTTGTGTTACGACACTTCGTGGAACACTACGCTGACCAGACCTAGCACAATACGTCACTAACTATATCGGAGTCGAACTAAATTTTGAACCCTTTGACGTACGAAGAGTATATGTCCCTTTTGCTATTTTTCCCAAATTACAGAAAAATTGCCTAACAAACATAGGGTAGTATGGACGGTTTAAGGAGAGAAGCGATTTAAAACCTAAATGTAACAGATCATCTAAAAAAGTGAGGGAAGGATCTACTAAGGGAGTAGGGAATACCGTCATTCCACCCATTATTGCCATCGCTCTGAACTCATCCTCGTATCGGGAAAGATCAGCATTGGTCAAGAAGTACAGCGATTGTGCCGTAGAACCAAAAGGAGCATCCGCTGTGTTCCTTCAATTGCGTGTCCCCGAAGGATTCTTCGTTCTGGGTGCCATGATTCGAGTATAATGAAATCTGGAAAAAACATAATCCTTTACGAATTTGGACTTTGAGTTTGAAACGAAGAAGAAGCGCAAAAAAGATATAGGAATTGCAGAGTAAAATTGAAATTTTTTGGGTGAAATGTAATTATGTGCCCTAATTGATTTTTATACCATCGATGGAACTAATCGATTAGTTTGTATACTAATCGATTATGTCAATTTAATTAATGTAAAATTGATGTCAATAACTCAATTGTAATTTATAAATACATAATCGATTATAAATTTACATATAATTGATTATGTTTGTACAGTAAATAGTAATTACAATACAGAATTAACTGAAGTAGTAATACAATACAAAATTTAAACTCAATTATTTCAAGGATAAATCTAATCGATTATCATTACAACATAATCGATTACTTCATATTTATTATAGTGTTATTTGAATTAGTAATCGTGGGACTTGTAATTACACATGAAGTAATTGAATGGCGATTTTGGATTACTACTAATCAGTGCAATTACTAATGATCAATAGTGATGATTAGTAATTTCACTCATGAGTAGTAATCCAAAATTGGAAATCAATTCATTCAATAATAAATATAATCGAGTACCAAAAAAACATATTCGATTAGGTCATATTTATTATAGTGTTATTTGAAGTTGTAATCGTGGGAATTGTAATTATACATGAAGTAATTGAAGTGCAATTTCGAATTACTTAAGATCAGTGGGATTACTAGTGATCAGTACTGATTAGCAGTAATCTCACTGATCACTAGTAATCCGAAATTGCATATAATTGTGCAATTTCGGATTACTTGAGATCAGTGGAATTACTAGTGATCAGTACTGATTAGCAGTAATCTCACTGATCACTAGTAATCCGAAATTGCACATAATTGTGCAATTTCGGATTACTTGAGATCAGTGGGATTACTAGTGATCAATACTGATTAGTAGTAATCTCATTGATCACTAGTAATCCAATGAACAAATTGGGGCCACCTTACTACAATACGTAGGTGTGATATTATTATTTTTATGTTTGATTAAGTTATGTTTTTCAATTTATTAATGTTGATTTTTCAAATTCATCTTAATTGTTATATCTGAAATTGTAATGTAGGAAAAATATATCTATTTGATTTATAAAATTACATTTTTCAGCTAATTAAGAAAGTAACCAAGTATAAATTCTACAAAAATCAAAAGAAACTACAAATAGCAATAGTTGCCAAGAAAATATAAGTTTAAACTTTTATGTGATATCATGGTATCTTTTATGATGCATCTATAGATTTACTTATAATATTACCTGCTATCAAGATTGGAGAGATTTAAGTCTTCCAATATTAAACATAATAAACAAATTTAAAAAACAACAAAAAGAAAAAATAAAGTCGTGATTTTAGTTGAATAGTTTTCCATCAAAGTATTTGATTATATTTCATAATACGAGTAAGTTTTCAAAGCTCAAAGGAAGTGAGTAGTTTGAGGAATTTCTTTTTGGGTTGTGGAGGGTAGTTGGCTACATTTACATGGATGTATGTACTCCACATTTGACATCTTAATTATTCATGTCGTCAGTGGGTAGTTGCATGTTTATAAAGTAATTACATTTATAAAGATAAGATAGCAAGAGATTTAATGAATGAGCATTCGGTTCATTTAAGAATACCTTGGGAGGCCAGGACAACTCCTATCTATAGAACCCCAAACTTACCAAATACAATGGCATTTCCCCAGGACTATGGAAATCAATTCATAACTACAAGTATTTTTTTGTAAACTAACAGGTTCAGTTAACAACTTTTCAACACTAAGTTGAAGAAAAACATTATATATCCGTCCAAAACTAAAGCAAAATAAACACTACAAAGAGGGTGAATATTCTTGAAAGAAATTGAAAAACCAGCTTCTTAAGCCAATACACTTGTCAGACTTGTTTGATTATAACTTGTGTTCATAGTCAATTGAAAACCATAGCAAGTTTTTAAAATCTGTTGATAATTCTGTTTCAGTGGGAAAATGGGGGAATTTGGCAATTCTTTTCATCATTTTCTTCCCTTGTTTTATTTTACCAACAAAGTGACAGTGAATGTTAATGATAACTCAAATCAGACTAATGCGTAACAACATTCTATACTGAATGAAACAGCTGCTCAAGGATCTAGACAACACTGAGCTCTCACAAAGGCATCAGAATTATCAACACTAAGAAAAAAACTGTCATGTAGCAGAGTGCACTTTCCGTGAAAAACCTAGTTTCATTTCCCATATTGCATTATTAATCTATTGAGATGTTCCAACATGTGTCAAGACCTTAAAACTAAAGACTAGAACATGGCAGGCGATTGGAGCACAAAGAGAGGAAATATATCAGAACTGTACACCTCTGATTCCTATGTTTAAGGAGGTTTGGAGAGCTCGGGCCTAAGTACGAGAGGGATAGCTTAAGACAAGGGTATCCTTGCTCACAGAGTGACCATTATGAAAAAACCCACTTCAACTGATTCATATGTAAATCTTCTACTTTCTGCTCAACAACACTTCCTTCTTAACAAGAGACTTAGGAACCTAATAGTTGGAACCACTAAGCACTACAGTAGCAAAATCATAAGAACCTGAGTTAACTTAATTTTACCGACTTTCACACTCATAGTCTTGTGCTAAAGCTACAATAAAAAGGGGTACTTCAGAGTTCAATTATTATGCACAAAATGAACTTAAAAAAAAGGGAAAAAAAAAATGGAACCCTAATCATCATGATCCATGACAAAAGAAAGCTGAAATCAGTAGTAAATTTGTACATTCAAATGCTACTAATAGTAAGCTGAAGATGTTCTCAAATACCAAGCTAATAATAGATTTATATAGCATACCAAACATGGGTTTTTTGAGATATACATAAAGAAAACACAAGAAATCCAGTTTCACAAGAATGGATTACCAGTTGGGTAAGATGAGGCTTATAGTCAAGTTTTGATGTCTCTGGTATCTCTTGCACAACCAGTAATGACCTCACAACCTCTGCTATAAGGATTTGCCTCTTTAGAATGACAACTATAGTAAGAAGCACCAGGTCTAGCACAAGGAACCACATCCCTCTTGAGTGTCTCATAGCTTATATAAGTCCTCTGAGTGACCAACATTCTCCTGTTGATCTCTGAATCCATTTGTGGCTCAGTCAAGCAGTCTCCAATCTTGTGGTTACAACCCCTTGTAACCATAACATCAATTTCACTATTTTCAAGTGAATTGAGCCCCAAAAGTGAAACCCCATGGCAGATCGAGAAAAGGGTTGAAAGGAGAGTGAAGAAGAAGAAGGTGAAATGGGTCATTGGGTGACTTTATTTGTGTTTGTGAGAGTGAGAATGAGAATGAGAGTGGGATTTCATTTCTTTCCTCCTTTTTGGGCTCTTCATTTGATGTATGTAGTAAGAATTAGGTTCCCACTCAAAAACATGCCATTCCATCTCTCTCTAATTATTCTTTTTTGTCTCCCCATATAATCATTTTTCAATTCAATTTTATGAACATCAAATTAGGACTGATTAAAGTTTTTTGATTAAGAATTTTCATAATTATTTTCTTGGTTGATTCTTGTTTTGTTTCGTTTAGGCACCAAATTGTTTGAATGTTTTAAAGTTGGTTTTATTTTCTAATAGTAATTGTAATTATATTAGGATCAACTACTTTTTCATGTCTAAGGTAAAATTTAATCTAATTTTAACCCAAAATGAAAGTACAATTTATATGTTCGTACTCTTTATAGAATACAAATTGTTAATATGTTTTATGAATCATGTGAATGCATACACTTGAATTTTCTTTCTTGACTTCTTTATTATGGGTAGATTTTGCATGTAAAAATTGAGTAAAGAGAGGTCAAATTGTTTTCCATGACAACTATGTTTTTTATCCTACTATAGTACTATTAATGAGAATTTTGAGTTTTCTTTCATCAGTCCTTAATGTCAGTTTTATAGTGAGTGGGATTAACAAATTTGTCCGAAACTGGAGTGGGCTTAAAGAGCAAGATACTTCAAGTAGCTTAAATTCTTGTTTTTGTTTATTACAAAAATTAGAAATGACTTTTGACATACAACTCATTAAGTAGTTGAGAGATGATAGACCCACTGCATGTTACAAACTCTGCTTCCAGCTTCCATAATAAATGAGACAATAAAACTTTTCCTTTTTTAGACTTTTTCATACTCCACCACCAGCACCAGCTAGTAAGAAATGTATCAGCTGATCTCCTCAAACTTTGATCCCAATATCTAACAACATCAATAGTTGTTAGATTGGGGTCTACTAATCAACCTGTGATAGAAATAGCCTCAGATATAGAAGAAATAGGGAGAGATAGATAACCAAAAAAAAAAAACTGAATAATAGAATACTCTAATGAACATCAAAATACATAATAGTTGTATTTAATCCCCTAATCCAAATACATCATGTAATTTACACAAATGCATTAGATATCCTATCCTATCATATTCCGCCGGTCAATCGTAGCCTTAAAACATTACATAACACAAATAACCATCAACAACCAGTAGCCACCAAATATTAAGAGCATTTCAAAACTATCATATATTCAAAGCAGTTGTGGATGGCTTGAAGCAAGTTTCATATATATTATAAATCTTATCCATTGTTTACGTAGTAAAGTGTGTGAGGAATTGGGAATAGTGTGAATAAACCTGTCATGGCTGTACTTTATTTTGGTTCTCAAAGCGTAAGCTGCTCCATGTTCTTATTGTTTTTGGATACTCCAAGGCCGGACCTTCTATCTTCTTGCCCGTTATACGGATTTGACCTGTAATTAGAACTGGCCTCTTCATT
>JAYMTB010000662.1:0-13149 GCA_036897585.1 Francoa sonchifolia
ATAAAATCAGTTCATATTCATATTGTTTACAATCTGTTTCGCGAAAACAAAAGCCAGTTACCCAACAACATTGAGTCATGAAACGCCTACATCTCTCCTTAATCTATATAAGCATGTTTTAAACTTAAAAAAAAAAATAACCCATTGTTTTATTTATTTTTTTCTTTTCAGCCAAGCATCTTTGGAGCATTGGGAGATATCATAGGCAAAAAGAATATTGGTACATAAAATAGAGATTGTTTATAAATTCATATAGCAACACATATTATATATGTATAACCTATGTGTGTGTGTGTACATATATTTGAGGTGTCATTGTGTAAAAAATAAAAGAAACATAATATTGTTGCAATCATTTTGTATAAACTTCATTTCATCAACATTGATGTACTTAGCTTTTTTGTGATCTTTGGATTTTATCGATATCAAATTGGTTGTTTATATCTTACTAGTCATGAATGGATTACCCAAGTTCGAGTCCATATATAGAAAATTTGCTTTATGATTTCCAATTTTAGTTATACGGCTTCGATGAGTTCCGTGCCAACTGATTTTTAGAAATAGGTATCCCATCTTGATGTTTATACTTTATTTTTTCGAGTTCTCATGTTTTTAGAGGGATATAAGATTGTGTAAAACACAATATGTAACATATTGTGCAGAAACTGAAACAATACATATGTTTTACGATAGAACATCAATACTGTGATATCATATTTAAGTAATAAGTTTCTCTAAAAGTCAGTTTTATGAATCCGAGGCATAGATCTACATATAGCTACTTAAACTTGTCACACACATTTTGATAAACCTACAAATACATAAAAATAAAAATGATTCAACAGTAATCCAAAAGGTTAGAACATAAATTTATGAAACCAAAAAAGTCCCTCACTAGTTGAATGTAAGACTATAACTTATACAGCTTTCACGTTATTCACCAGATCAACCTGAAAGAATTTTCAACTCGATATACACTTCGTGCGTGCATGGAGTTGATAATGAAGTTGAAACATAATAAAGTCGTACGGATTTTGGAATATAAACCACAACAACCATATAAATGTATATAGGTGTGGTTGGTATGCTACTTCTACTTTATTTTAGCCTACTTTTTTGAGAATTAATCGGCCAAAACTCTCAAACACCCGAAGAAAAATAAGGCGATAAACACTTTGGGATGATAGTTTTTGAGTTTAATGTCATAGTCTCTTTTTAAGATTACGAGATTAGTTAAATAAGATCCAATTTGACTAGAGAGTCGGAAGAAACTTTGGACTGATTTTTGGATATATATTTTAAACAGTAAAAAATATGAAGAGAGCGCAGAAATAGACAAATTTACATGATATAACGATTTGGTGTAATAGGAAAAATGATGAATCATGTAAGTCATAAATTAATTTCACTTATTTAAAAAATAACATATCCACAAGCGCGGAGCAAGTACACAAATGTCTAGTATATAATATGAAATTGAATCACAAATTTAATTTATTTTCATTTTTAAATTTTTTTGCTTTACAGCTCTCTCTAGAATTAAAAGACAAGAAGCTATGTTAATTTCATATTACTCAATGAGAAATCTAATCAAGTTATAAATAATATTCCAAGTACAAGAAGAAATAGATTCTATCCCATATTTGATCTCAGATTTCTTGCTACAACGCAAAGAGATTTTATAAGTTGAACCATTTAACACCCAAAATCCCATATCTTGAGTCTTGAATCAATGGGGATCGTTTGATGAAGATCTGCATGAGAATTAAGCTAATTTGCTGATAAAACAAGAAAGCATTGAAAACCTTGGCAAGGAGAGATTAATCGAGTGGATTAATCTCTCTATTGGAGTAAGAATTGTGGCGAATTTGTACGTTCAAAATAATAACAATTTCGCCATCCATTTGGACTTGGG
This sequence comes from Francoa sonchifolia, assembly GCA_036897585.1. Taxonomy (NCBI): domain Eukaryota; kingdom Viridiplantae; phylum Streptophyta; class Magnoliopsida; order Geraniales; family Francoaceae; genus Francoa; species Francoa sonchifolia. The sequence goes on from JAYMTB010000662.1 coordinate 1,916, forward strand.
TTAGTAATCTTAGAGGCAGAGGATTCTGTTGGCATTGAACTGCTACTACTGGCTTCTGTTTTGGTAAAGTGTTTAGAAATGGCACAATCAAATTTGTTTCCATACTTGTACGTATCAATGAGATCATCATGAGTTGGACCAAAAATAGGAGCTGCTGGCACATAAGGAATGCCAGAATCTTGGTGGTGAAATAGACTTCTTATTGGATGGTTAATGGTAGATTGAGGGTCGGCTAATCGGGGGAATTTGGCGACTGTTGATCTACGAGCATGTGGTGGAAAAGTGTGACCATGAACATTAGTTTCGAGTGGAATGGGCGGGGGATTTGCTCCCCTTTTCCTCTTATTTTTGTCTTCCATCAGCACTTTTCCCATGGCACCGGATTAGGCCGGAGTATTCTTTCTGACTCAATTTATGAAGTCTATATATATATATATATAGAGAGAGAGAGAGAGAGAGAGAGAGAGTTCATATATGTTGTGGTAATTTATTTATTTCATATTTATTCATCTATTTTTAAATTTTGTATTGAGTTTGACTTTTCAATCCATTGTATTATGTACTTAATTATGAGTCATGATCCATTATTGATGGAGAATTACCATGTAATTTCATTTTCATAAGATTGTGTATTTTTGTTTACGAAATAAGTTAGGCTTAATGTTTTAGAGATGGTGGGACTTAATTATTATTGTAATTCATATCACATGATGATTAAAAATAAAATTTAAATCTAGATTAACAATGTGAAAGAATTTAGTCTAAAATTACTTATATTAATAATATGAAACTCCATTAATATTGGATTGTCCACCATGATATTGAATTTCGCTTGTTTATTTCACATTTCAAGAACAATAAAATAGTTTTAATAATAATAATAAGTATCTAAAATAAGATTTTTTTTGGTCACATTTGTACTATTCACACTACATCTAAGCATGCGAGAAGTTATAATTAAGGAATATGTAGGAATCTCTTGTTTATTAAAACTATTTATTAAGTCAACTCCAATGTAGTATTCCAAAAAGTAAAATATAGTCACCATTTTTATTCATTTTCTTGCATTTCACACTATTAATTTCTAATGACTTGTAAGTCCACATATTTAGTAATTATATTTAATTTAATTTATTAATCTCCCAAAATTCAACTCTCTTACCTTACATTTGCATGTGACTTTGTGAAATAATAACATTATTTAAAGTATTTATTATTTCACACGTGGATGGATGAAAGCAAATAAATATATTTAGGGATAGTTTGATATTGCTGTAGATTTTTTAAATTTGCTTTTAAAAACTGATTTTAGAAGCTACTTTTAAAAGTTGTTTTAGAATGGTGTTTGATATAATAAAAAGTAAAATTTGATTTTTATTTATTAGATGTTTGGTAAACAATTACCTAAAGTGATTAATTTATGAAAAATAATAATTTTAGATACTATTGGAAAATTGAAATATATTTAAATGTGTGTAATAATACAAAAGACAAAGGGTATTCATGACATTTAACATTCTAGTCTTTTATTCGAATTTTTATGGGAACCAAAATTAAATTTCTTCTTTAATAATAATTAGAAAAATAGGATATTTGTTTGGTTCTTGTTTCAAAATATATACACACATGCATATATTGGTATTCATATAGAGTGTATGAGTAAGTGAGAGATTTTGAACCTTAGGGAAGACATGGCGAAATCCTCCGATTCATCAACATTTTCGGCTAAATCGTCTGGCTCTGGTCGTTTCAGTCGATCTCTACTGGGTCCAATTTCTTCTGATATCTCTAATTCAATCGATAATAATACTCATAGATCTGTTATTAAGATCATCGAAGCTGCTTCCGCCATTCCTATTCCCTCTAATTCATCCGAGATTCGTTCTCATGGAACTCCTTCTGCTCCTCATTCTCTTCATCTTCGCTCCGAAAAATCCTCTGATTTCAAATCTTTCCTCGATCCTGATCTACCAAGTGAGCCATTAATTTTTTTATTTTTTTCCTTTTTTTTTTTTACCAAATATGAATTTTTTGGTTGTATATTTGTCTATATGATATGTTTGATTTTGACTGCGCAGATTCATTTGCTAAGTCGTGCACTTTCAAAGATTGGAGTGGTGAAGAAGAGCCTTTTGATTTGAAAAGTGCAAGAGATAAATTTGCTCATTGCACGACTGCAGAAGATAAATTAGAAGTGAAGAAGAATTTACGACCAAAGATTATTAAACGATTGAAGGAATTATCAGAAATGGAATCCACGAGTAATGTTGGACTTGAGATTGCACAAACAATTGAATTCTTGAAGGTGTTAAATTATTCGGATGTGAATTTAGAAAAACTTATAGAAATAAGACAAACGATTCTGCATGGTGTGATGAGTTTGGATGAAGGATTTAATGCTATGAAAAAATCACTGGATCTTCTTCAATCTTCCCATTAATTCAATATTTCTCCTCAATCCATAAAGTGTTTGTGTTTATGCCTCAATCAATTTCTATATGTTTTTTTTTATGTTCTTCTCAATCAAGTGTTCTAGTGAATTTAATCTCATTCAAGTAATATGACAATTTCTCCTTATAGCATCACGAGATTCGGTTAAAAATTTAGGAGCTTAACATTTTAATGTTTTTAGGTACAACCGCAATAGTAATTAGTCTTTTGATATTGGCAATCAAGAGTTTATCACTCTTTCAGTTTCGATCACAGTCTCAAAATATTTAAGCTTATGTTATTTGATAGTAGATAGACTTAAATTTGTTAAACCACGTTATTATTTCATATTCCAATGTGGGACGAAATATCACAACCACTCCTACTCAAAATACGACGTGGCTCATATGAATTTAAAAGGTGACTTTCATCAGATATGGATATAGTACTTAGTCCTGCTGCACTTGGCGATATACACTTGAGTCGCCCATAGCAATTTGCTTCAACACCGCAACTCACCTAACTGCTTTAATACAATTTGTAATATCATGGTTTGACCCAGTGTCCTATACATATTTGGTAGTAAGGATCAAATAACTTGAGGTTAAATATTTTGGTACAGTTGAAGCTTTGGTCTACTATCTAATAGGTTTTATGGGACAGTGGACCGGACCCGAAGCAACATATTTTTAATTTAGATTTAAAATAATTTTATATCAATTATTTTCTTTAGATTTGTAAAACTTATGGATATAAATAATCATTAAAAAAATTTAAGCAACATTATTTTAATAACCTTGACATTTGAAACACATTAAAATACTGTTAGTTCACATGCAAAGGGCAATTAAGAGAGTTGAATTTTTTGGAGATTAATTCAATAATTTAATCTTGACCTAAGGAAATAAGTCATTCTTAGTTTATAATCAAGTGTAAAAGGCAAGAAAATAATAACTAAGAATTCAATTGAAATTTCTTGGAAAGCTACATTGATAATTGCTTTGAATCCATGAAGTTGACTAAAACATTTATAAATATTTCTTATTTCATTTGTGAAAAGAATTTTAATTTTAAATATTATTTCAAGACATTGTTCATAAAGTCATTTGTTATTCTAATATAGTCATTTAAAAAAAAAAATAAAAAAAATAAATGCTTACTAGTGTGCATTTCGAACTATTATAAAATTGGTTTGTTTAATCCACTCTTTCAGAATTACCAAATAACTTGAATTTAAATGTTTTAAAACAGTATATATTAACGTGCATCAAGAAATTGTGTGAAACAAGAGATTCAATACCCTGATGATTACAAATGGTATTCGAATAGTATAAAATTAAGATTAGAGTTCGATAATATAATATAAAAAAATAATTGAGGTGATATTACGGGACTTTTATTGACTTAAGAAGTCATTTAATATATTTCAATTTATAATGACTTATGGAGTCATTTAATACTAATAGTAACTTAAAAATCAATTTAAATTTCTTGGAAAACTACATTATATAATTTTTCAAAATGCATGAAGTTGACTAATCAAGTTAAATTACATCGTTTTATTTTAAGTAAATATCAATAAAAACAAAAATGCACACATTTTCAATTACTTTTAATTGTCCTCGAGATTGCAAATAGGTAATGAAAAATAGGACATTAGAGTTCTTGTAATGATATAAAGTACGCAGCACAATAGACATGGTGTAAGAGTGAAATGGAAGCACAAGCTGAAGCATCATTAGAATATGAAAAAATGATGAATTATGTGAGAGGAGAATTACATAAAGTTTTTCCAATTGCGTCAAGATTTAACATCTATAGAGTACCAACCAAACTACGAAGCGTAAACAGTGATGCATACGATCCACATATAATATCAATTGGTCCACTTCACCACAAAACAAATGCGCAACTTCAAGCAATGGAATCGCATAAATGGCGTTACATGTACCTTCTCTTCACAAGATTTGGTGCACAAGAATCAATAGTCTATGATTGTGGTAAAATTATTCTAAATTTAGTCGAAGAAATTCGTTATTGTTATGCTGAATCTATTGATTTAGACAATTACGATCTTGCCAAAATTCTTCTACTTGATTCGTGCTTCATCATAGAACTTTTTATAAGAAATTCTTCGTCAGATTCTAGTGAAACAAATGACCCCATTTTTCAAAATGCATGGATGATTCAAACACTTCAACGCGATTTAGCATTGCTTGAAAATCAGATTCCATTTTTTGTTCTTGATTACATGTTTAGATTAACAGTTGGGAGATATTATTATAATCCATCCTATACCCTTAATTATTTCGCGAGATTTTTTTTCAAATCGGCTTTGAATTTGAATGAAGAGTCATCCAGTTTCAACTATGGAAATGAAAAGCCGAAACATTTGTTAGACCTTGTTAGGAATAGTGTAATTCCTATGTCTCCAAAGCTCGATACGAACACTAAAGGAAGTTATGATTTTATATACTCTGCATCGAGATTGAAAGAAGTAGGAATTGAATTTCAAAGAGAATTATCGGATAATTTATTTGATATGAATTTCGTAAATGGGATATTCAAAATTCCTACATTACATATTCATGATTCAACAGACTCTTTATTTAGAAACATGATTGCGTACGAGCAATGCTGCAACCAAAGTATGCAGTTGATAACATCGTATGCGTTTCTAATGGATAGACTAATTAATACGTCAAAGGATGTTGAATTACTCGAGCAGAAGAGTGTGCTGGAAAATCATTTGGGGGTGGGAGAAGATGTGTCGAGTTTGTTCAATAATATATGCAATCAAGTGGTGCTGAAGGATTTTTATTTTGCAGGGCTAAGTGTGGAAGTAGGGGCTTATTGCAAGAAACCATGGTATAAATATAAGGCAGCATTGAAGCATGAGTATTTTAAGAATCCATGGACTATTATTTCTTTTATTGCTGCTCTTGTGCTTTTGTCTCTTACTGCTTTACAAACTATTTATTCTGTTCTTGGTTATTATCCTCGTTAATAAAATTTACCATGTATTCTTTCGTATTTTTTTAGACGGTAACACGAGTGTCAAGAGTCTCTAATAAGAAACACTGTTTTGTTGTCTCTATTTACGATAGACTGAAAAGTTAATCACGAATGAAATGAAACATAATTGATTAATGAAAACAAATGGTACCTCCACAATTTGAACTTAAAAACACAAAATGTAAAGGCTTAATAACTCCTTTTAGTATTTAAACTTTTACTTGAAATTCAATTGAGTACTTGTATTGTCAATTTATGCTATCTCATACCCAAAATTCAATTATAGCAAAAATGTTATATCTAGTTGTCAATTCCGTCACTTTGACTTGTTAAGATCAACATGTAGGATCCACGTGTAACTTCTTTATTCGGCCTTCTTGCCACAATCATGTGTGAAACTTTTCGCATTTATCTGTGATTATCACTATTCATTATCATTCAATGTGGAATTTTTTTTCTTTTCTATTTAATTGTGGTTTATAATTTTTGAATTCAACCTTGGCCTTCTCTTCTATCTCCTTTCTTTTTCTCCCTCCTAATTCGGTGGAAGGTTTGACCGGAGTAAATTGCTTTTTTTGTCAGAACAAACTTTCTTTTTCGGTGTTGGTCAGAGCTTGAAATGTGGTATTCTTATCGGATCAAGCTTTCTTTTTCGGTGTTTGCTGGAGCTTGAGAAGTGATATTTTATCTACCTTCTTCTAATTCTTCTTTTAATTCGAGAGTATTTACTTCCGGCAAGCCTCCGGTGACCTTATGGTGAATTAGTGATTCGGGTAAACGTTCGGCTTCTTGTACTTGTTCTCCTCGTGGTTATCCCTTTTCCCTCTCCGTTCTCTTTTCTAATCTCATCTTATTTCTCTTCTATCCTTTTTGGAGCTCTCATCCTTGCCCTCCTTATGGGCTTGGGATTTTTCAGCTTTTTCGGCGACTGGCCGGCGGCTCTCCAATGTCCGGCCAGCAGCTTCTTGTCCTTTCTCTCTAGGGAAGAGTGTTGTCAAGTCTTGAGTCACGCGCCTTTCTTAAGAAGTGTGTTGTCTCTTGAGCCACATGCTTCTTGGGATGGGTGTTGTCAACCTCGAGCCCGCGATATGGCACCTTGGAAATTGCACACTGTCAAGTCACTTTTCTCCTCAAATCCCAAGTATCCACTTGTCAAAGTGAGCTTGGTTCCTTTTAGTCCGTAACAGGTATTATAATTTCTAATTAGGCTTTCGGACCATTGTAAGACTCCGGGTCTCGTAGAGCTTAGGATTTTTGCTTAAGCTTTTTATTATCGACAATTTCCATTTATAGTTTTTTGTAAGGTTCAGGTGCTTGTCCAGTACCTAGTCTTCTTAGGGTTGCTTATTGCTCCCAATGTTTGTATTTATTTTCGATTTCTAAAAAAAAAAAAAGTACTCGACTTGAGTGAAATAAGAAACAAATTTGTGGAACAATATTGTAATATGAAATCTAAAGGTTAATGAAGAGTATTAGATATACATATTGAGCCAATTATCTATCATCTTAAATTTTTGGATCAATTAGTAATTCAACATGTGGTATTAGAGCCGTTTTTCAAATCATATTGTTTCATACATGATTAGTATGAGACTTTATATTTGTGTCATGAAATGGTCCAATTGCAGAAAAGAAAGGAAGGAAGAAAAATTATGATAGAGACATGGCGCCAAGGCCTTAGCCTTTCAGTCCTCAGTGGATAGAAAGGTCGGCGTCGCGGCTCCAAGGCCTCTGTTGGTTTTTGTTAGAGTTGTTATTTTTATGATATTTTTCGGTTAGTTCATTGATTGTTGCTATGGTCTATATATAGCACATTAAGAGATCGAATAGAGGCATCTTGTATTCATTGGTTTAGAGAGCTTGTTCTTGATGGATGGTTTGAATGCATGAGTTCTCTTGATAGATGTTAAGTCTTGTAACATCGGTTTTTCAATTGAATACAAATCTTTGATATGTTTTTAATTGCTTTAGTATGTAATTGCGTGTGAGTGCATCGGTTTATTTCACAACAAGTGGTATCTAGAGCTAAAGTTCAAAGCCTGCAACAATCTTTCTTGATTGTCCAAGATGGGATCCATGAAGATCGAGTTGAGCTCCTTCGATGGCTCAGGAGATTTTGGATCTTGGAAGAAGAAGAAGATGAAGGCTATGTTGGTGCAACACAAATTACAAAGGGCCTTGGAAGATCCTATCACATTTCCTCCTACAATATCAGATCAAGACATGTTTGATCTGCAAGAACAAGCCTATTCGATTATAATCTTGTATCTTGCAAACAATATCTTGAGACAAGTGGATGGGGAGGACACTCCATATAAGGTTTGGAACAAATTGGATGAGTAGTTCCTCGCAAAGTCATTGTCTAATAGAATCTTGGTGAATGAGAGATTCTTTGGATTCAAATGGATTCGATAAAAAACCTGGAGCATAATCTTGATGACTTCAAGAAGATTGTCATCACATTGTCTTCAATCGATGAAAAAAAGATTGGCAGTGAAAGTCTGACAATTATTCTCCTAAATTCACTGTCAGAAAGTTATAGGGAAGTGAAGGTTGCAATTAAGTTTGAGAGATAAACAATCACGTTGGAGGAGGTTATTACGGCACTAAGATAATGGGATTTGGAGATGAAGCAGGAGATCAAGAAGCAAGGAAATTGTGAAAGTCTGAGATCAAGAAGCAAGGAAATTGTGAAACGAAGCGTAAACAGCGATGCATACGATCCACAAATAATATCAATCGGTCCACTTCACCACAAAAGAAATGCGCAACTTCAAGCAATGGAATCGCATAAATGGCGTCACATGTCCCTTCTCGCCACAAGATTTGGTGCACAAGAATCAATAGTCATTGGTTGTGGTAAAATGATTCTAAATGTAGTCAAAGAAATTCGTCATTGCTATGCTGAATCTATTGATTTAAACGATTACGACCTTGCCAAATGATTTTGCTATCAATATGCTTCAACAATAGGCTAGAAAAATCAGATTCCATTACCAACATGCTTCAACAATAAGCTAGTGGAATCTTATGGCTTCAACAATAAGCCAATATGTCTCAATAAACAATAACTCGGGTTAACAGTATGATGTTATTATGAGACATTTTCAATTAATAGACATAACAATCATACTTAAGACAACACCAAGTCTTAAAATTTATCCTCAATATCACATGTCATACTTATTGAGTATATTTATAAAATAAAACGATAATATTCATGAATTAATATGTTACTCACACTGATGAAGTATACAAAAATATAACTGAACGTGCATGTTGTACTTTCCACTGAAAAATAGACAAAAAAATATAACTAAAAAAAAAGTATATTTTTCAGAAGAACCAAAATTTATAATATATGATTTAATATTAAAATGATTTAGAAGGAGACTCCAAGGATATGTGAAATAATCTTGAAAGTCCAAAATAATGGGACACTTTGGTGACAACCATAGACTCATAAGTTAATTTATTTAGAATCTCAAAAATGAAAACCATAGTATGATAATTAGACTGAGATTCCTAATAACATGTGAAATAATTTTAAAGTCCAAAATAACATATCACTTTGGTGAAACCATCACCTAATAAATTCATTTCATCTAGAATCTCAAACATGAAATCATAATATATGAATAATTAAAATAAATTAGAAACTCCATGCAACATGTGAAATAATCAGAATAATGCAAAATGATGACAAGCATCAGCTAATTCTATTAATTCACAGAATCTCCAAAATAAATTCAAAATATGAAACTTAATAAGTAATAATTGAAATGAGAATCCTAGCGATATCTGAAATAATTGTAAGAGTCCAAAATAATGGTCACTTTGGTGAAACCATAACTAATAGAATCACTTCACTTAGGATCTCACCATTAACCACAATGTGAAATGCAATGGATAAAAAAATTTAAGTTGAATGAGATTCCTAACTGTTGGTTTTATTGAAGTAAACACAGTAGAATACTAACAATATATGCAGTAAGAAAATAGAATAAAACTAAAGATTGTTGATGAGAGATTTAAGAATGTTTTCAGCAGAATTCTTTTGTTATTCATTCAACTTATTTTTATATAGCTTTCTTTAGAAATAGAAAACTAATAACTAACTAACTGACTACAACAAACTGCAGTCCTAAGCAACTAACTAACACTCCTCCTTGCATTAGGTGTTGCAAATCCCGAGCTTCTCCCTTAGAAGCATTTTTTCAAATTTTCTGATAGGCAACGGCTTTGTGAAGATGTCTGCTAGTTGATTTTCAGTCATGCAGTAGACAAGTGCAATTTCTCCTTCTTTCTGCACCTCCCTCAAAAAGAAAAATTTAATTTTAAAATGCTTGGTCTTACCATGAAAGACATGATTGTTAGAGATTGCAATTGCTGCTTGATTATCCACAAAAATCTCTGTATTTTTGAGTTGTTTCATATGTAAGTCACACATAATTTTCCTCAACCACAATGCTTGATTAAGAGTTGATATGGCTGCTATGAACTCTGCCTCTACAGTAGACTATGCAACTGTCTCCTGCTTCCTTGTACACCATGCAAATATTCCTGAATCAAGGTTGAAACAGTACCCAGAGGTACTTTTCATATTGTCTACAGATCCACCCCAATCACTGTCCGAAAAACCTTGCAAACTGAAACCTTGATTCTTATTAAACTTTACACCAAAGTCAATTGTTCTTTAATGTACCTTACTACTCTCTTTGTTGTTTTTAAGTGCAATTCACTTGCACAATGCATGAATCGTGACAAGTGACTTACAACAAATAGAATATCCGGCCTTGTTGAAGTGAGATACATTAAGCAACCAATCAAGATTCTGAAATTTCCTTCATTAACTTTATCAGTACCATCCTCTTTACAAAGCTTCTCCTTTTGGTTCATTGGGGTGCTTGTTGCTTTACAATTTTCCATCTGAAATATTTTAAGTATCTCCCTGGCATACTTCTTTTGACAGATAAATACTTAATTTTGGCTTTGTTTGACTTCCATTCCAAGAAAGTATGTCATAAGACCAAGGTTTGTCATTTCAAAGACTTGCATCATTTCTTGTTTGAACTCCTCAACCAGCTGTGCATTATTTCCTGTTACCAATAGAACGTCAACATAAAGAGACACTATGAGAATATCATTTCCGTTATGTTTAACATAAAGAGTTGCCTCATATATGTTTTTTTTCAAATCCCAAGCTTAACAAATGATCGTCTATCCTGCTGTACCAAGCTGTAGGCACTTGTTTTAGGCCATAGAGAGCCTTTTTGAGTAGGTAAACCTTATCCTCTTCACTTTGCACCATAAATCCATCTGGCTGCTCCACATATATTTCTTCTTGAAAAATGCCGTTTAAAAAAGCAGATTTGACATCTAACTGCAATACTTTCCAGCCTTTTTGTGCTGCTATGGCTAGCAAGAATCTGATTGTGTCTAATCTAGCAACATGAGCAAATGTGTCTGAATAATCAACACCAAAAATATGAGCATACCCCTTAACACCAAGCCTGACTTTGTGTTTGTTGATGGATCCATCAACATTGAGCTTGGTTCTGAACACCCACTTCACTCCAATGAATTTTCTATCCTTTGGTGTATCCACTAGCTCCCAGGTTTCGTTTTTCTTGATCATCAACATCTCTTCCTCCATTGCTTTTTTCCACTTTTGATCTTGAAGTGATTCCTCATGTCCAGTAGGTTCACAGATCGCCACATTGCATCTTTGATAAATGTCTGACAACAACCTTGTTCCTCTGATCGGAGGCTCATCTTCCAATTCATTC
>JAYMTB010000663.1:0-13137 GCA_036897585.1 Francoa sonchifolia
CTACTTGATATGGGCTTTGTTCATTTACCGTCCTAATACTCCCTTTAGAAATATCAAAGGATAGCAACTTTTACAAATATTAGCATGCATTTTACTTTTCTTAAAATATAATATTCGACAAAGTTTGCTTGAACATTAATATGATTTCAATTGGCTTCTAAGGAAATTTTTGCATTGCACTGATAATCAAAGAACCTGTGCTTGCCACTAGAATTACTGGAAATTTCACTGTTGTGAGAAGTTTAGCTGTATTTGTTTACCATGACCATATTGATATGTTACGTTTTATGGGTTGAAAAGGGTGGTGTATGTCCCCTTCAATCTCTAGCAATCCAGTTCCGAGAATATATATTTAGGTGTTGATAATTTTGTTTCGAGCTCCGTTCTCCTTTGGTTACTTATTTTCTGGTGTTTTTGCACTACCTTCAACTATTCTCTTAAGAAAGTTTCTTGATCTTATGTTGTTCTGGAAAAGGATTCATTTGTTGCTAGGTGTGATAATTTTTTCTAGTCTACAGATCACATGTTATGTTACTTTGTAAGTTTACCAACTTTTCTCATTTATTGCAGATCTGGTGTAAGGCATACCAATGTTTTACTACGGAGAGCAGTTTTTCGAATTTTCACTATCAACTTTTTCACGTATGGTTTCCCGGTACATATTCTGAAACTACATATTGTTAAAAACTTCTAGCAAAGTGAATTTCTACCTTAAATTTATTTGCTCCCTGGGGATGAATGATTGAAAACTTTTCATTTAGCAGTCTCTTAGTATTTTAATATTAGGATCATAATATTACATTGAAAAAATTATATAATATTAATGATCGAAAATAAAACTTTGGGGGATTTTAGTTTACTAATGGATGAATATCTATTAGACTAGCCGAGATGAAGCCTTTTTCCTTCCCATGTGGTAAGGCATAGACTTGGGGAAAATTAATTAAAAATTACATGGCTTAAGTACCAAGATGCCCCCTAAATTATTAGGTTTATAACACTTTGCCCCATAAATTAAAAGAAGTTTCACTTTCCCATTCAAATTCTCATTTTCTTACATAATTGCCCCCTATCGTCAAATTCCGTCAATTTTGGCCTTTAAGTGCTTACGTGGTACGATTATTATTTTTTTTAATTAATTTTTTAAAATTTTAAATTTGAAAAAAAAATAATATTTTCTTTTTCTCTCTTCTCTTCATCTTCTTCCTCTTTTCTTAAAGCTTCAAGAAACGTCAATAATATTCCATCCGAATTTCATTTTTCTTTTTTATTTTTTATTTTTCTCCATATTTCTTCGTTCCAAAGTTAAACAAACTAGCCATTTTCAATTCGAGAAAAACCCATTTCTGAAAGGAATAAAAAATGAAAATCGAGTTCCATTTTCACAAAATAATCTATTGAAAAGCCATCGATTTGATTCCCAACTCAAATAAAACCTTCATTTTCAACTGATTTGCTCGAAATTTTCAGGAACAAAAATTTTATTTTATTTTTTCAAAAATTGGGATTAAGGATATAAGTTGTGTATGAAATTCTACAATTGGTGAAAAAATAAAATAGGAGAAAGGAAGTAAAACAGATGTGAAAATGAAGAATAAATCGATGGATTCATATTTTTGCCATTGTTGAAGCTTGGAGAGGAAGGAGGAAAGAGAGGGAAGAAGATGAAGATGATGAAGAGGAGAGAGAAAAATTTTCAATTTTAAAATTTTAAAAAATGATTTTTTAATTTAAGAATAATTATAAAAAAAAAAAATCGTGTCATGTCAGCACTTAACGGCCAAAATTGAAGGAATTGGACGGCTGGGGGCAATGATGCAAGAAAATGAGAATTTGAGGGGGAAAGTGAAACTCTTTTTAGTTTAGGGAGCAAAGTGTTACAAGCTCAATAGTTGAGGGGGCATCGTGGTACTTAAACCATATTCCTTTTTTCTTTCTTTGAAGTTAAAATCACGAAACAAACTGGCCAACACTATAGGGGAAAAGATTGTGGCTGAACTTAAAAAGTAAAACATGTACGTGGTGATACAACTCTATGTTAGGAACCGAATCAAGCAAATGAAAAACTGAAAACAAAAGCAACACATGATATACGTGGTTCGGCAAGGTGCCTACGTCCACGGCCGCATTTGGTTTTCTTATTGTCAGAATTAGGTTACAATTACAAGAGTTATGCCCTTTATATAGAAAATTAGGGTGACACCAATTACTAAACATAATTCACACAGGGCGAATCAGACTCCACATCCGCATTTCATATAAAAACTTGCAGTTTTGATTTTGACAGGTCTCCTTGTTTGCTCTTTCCTTTTGGAGTTTCCATTTCGCAAGCATATGTGCATTTGGGTTACTTGCATATGTTGGCTACATTCTGTATGCCTTCCCTTCCTTGTTTCGGTTGCACCGGTTAAATGGACTTCTTCTCGTATTTATTCTCTTGTGGGCTGTGAGCACCTATATATTCAATGTAGCATTTTCATTCTTGAATTGGAGACTTGGGAAGGTAAATATTATTTTTCTCATTTTTTTATCTTTAACGAAACCTCAAATGGTTGAAAGTTATTTCTTGATACATATGCAGAAAATGGAAACTTGGGAGATGGTCGGATTATGGCATTACCCAATACCCGGATACTTTCTGTTTGCGCAATTTGGTCTTGGAGTTTTGGTGGCCTTGGGTAATCTTGTGAACAATTCTGTTTTTCTCTGCTTGTCTGATGGCGATGCGTATGCTTGCAATGGCATCTCTACCATAGAAGGTAATAAATGCAGTATTTTTACACCACTCCAGTTATTCGGCTTCTTTTTTGCAGTTTTTTCTCTCTATCGAGTGCTTAATCATTTTATCCTCATTTCAATAATGCTCATTTTTATTTTGAACGCACCGAACAGTATTACCACATAGCATTAGCTAACCTCCAGTATTCACATAGTATTTTTTTTTTCTTTTCAAATCATATATGATTTATGTTATTGTATAATTCTGCAAACTTTTTCAATTTGTCTTTCTTGCTTAACATTATCTTCAATCTCCTACCCTTGTGCTTATATATCTAGAATCACCAAAATGGTCACTTGTTGATATCATCTGTCTTTCTAGGAATGCTATATTTAACTGCAACCAGTTCATAAGCTAAGCTCTGAAATTTATTTGTCGAAAAGTCATTATTTTCCCTGACCCACCACATGTTATGTCGTATGGGGCTTACTAGTTCATAATGAGGTATATAGCTTCCTCTATCTAAATATTTTCAGCAATTGCCTAATCAGGAAAATTGTTACCCTGGTCTTTTTTGTTACTTTTTGTGTGAAGCAAACTAGTTATGAATACCTTGTTATGTCATGACATGCATAAAAGTTTAATGCCATGATAGTCAATGTAGCTATGAATACCACCTTTGCTCTTATACTAAATTTACAATACTCTATACCGTATCATTTACAATGTTCTTTCAAGATCTTTGTGTTACAAACCAAAGTACCCTCTATTATCTATAAACTGACTGGCCCTCATAGAGTTTGGTTTTACAACTATTCTTTATGTAACTTTCTTGAGCTTATTCAAGTTCTGAAAAAAGGTTTATTATGTGATTGTTAAACATTCGTAAAGTAGTTTGAGTCATTCTGCCTTAAGTGTAACTTAATTTAAAATGTTGAACTTTGTGCTGACTTTCTGGTTTTTTGTTATTTAGTATCTTGATAGCGACTGTTATTTAATGCAAACATTTCTTTCTTCTTATTTCTGTTCTTCTTGGAGATTTATTTTATTAATTTAAAACGATGAGGATTATACTTTAATTAAAAACACATGCACATATATAAAATAATATCTTGTCTTTTTTTTTTCTCAATTATAGTGGAGGAGCCAAAAGTATTGTTTGTGGCCACCATAGCTTGGGGACTGTGCAAAAGCTCTCGGGCTATCATGTTGGTGCTGATATTTCTCATTGCCATGAAACCTGGTTTCATCCATGCAGTATATAGTATGATAAAAACCCTTATCCCACTTGAAATTGGCTTCTTGGCATCATGCTTCTTTTCTCATAAATCTCATGTACCATAAATTTGGATTTTAATTTTATGATATGAAGTTACTAATTGGGTTCATATACTGACATGTGGTTCAGTGATATTCTTTTTGATATATCTTTTGGGACACAACATCAGCAGAAAGCTACGCCAGTCTCTGATTCTTCTTTGTGAGGCTCACTTTGCTCTGTTATACATCCTTCAAATTAATATGATCTCCAATGTGTTGGAAAGGAAGGAATCATTAAGCATGGAAGTTCTATCACAATTAGGTATGTACATGTCTTCGTGGGTCCTTATTGATTTCTAAGTCATTGATATTTATTTACTTCTCCATGAGAAGAAATCATGTATTGGTCGGGCAAAAACAAAAGAAAAAAGAAAAAGAAACACGAGTTTAATGGTGCATATTTATGTGATTGGTGCAGGTCTTCTTGAAAATGACAGTTTCTGGGACTTTTTGGAAATAGCTTTGCTTGCTTGCTTCTGTGCAATTCATAACCATGGTTTTGAGATGCTATTTTCATTCTCAGCCATTGTGCAGCACACCCCCAGTCCTCCAATTGGTTTTAGCATCTTGAAAGCGGGTTTAAATAAATCAGTCTTATTGTCAGTTGACGCTTCTGCAACTACCAAATACAGCCATGATAATCCTTCTTATGGTATAATTATATTTGTGGATTTACTGTCCTATTTAGTATTTAACAACTGCAGAGTAACATTTTTCTATATGTTGTTAGATATACATATTGGGCCCATTACCTAACAGCTTATGCTTTTGGGTCAATCGGTAGTTCAACATGGTATCAGAGCATGAAGTCCTGAGTTCAAACCTCCATTGCTGTAGTTTAATCCCAATTTTACACGCATTGTGTTTGGTGAGACCATTGAGTATTGTCAGTCTCAAAGTAAGGCTAGGTTGGTCCACATTTCAAGCCGAAGATAATTTCCGGCTTTTGCGTGAGGGGAGTGTTAGATATACATATTGAGTCTATTATCTAACAACTTAAGCTTTTTGAGTTAATTGGTAGTTCAACATGTCTTTCATTATTAGGTTGCATCTACTGTTCTCAATATTGATCCTTAGGACCTTAGTTTTAGCATATTATGTTAGGCAAATGAATCTTGAAAATGTGATAATCATCGGTTGTGCATTTGTAATTATATGTTTTTGAGTAAAAATAATTTTGATATACTGCTTGGAAGCAGCAAAGTATGGCCTCTTGGCCCCAAATCCCTTTTCACACTATCAGGTTCCAACCTCGGACCTCTCCCTCGATAGGAAGAGGAGATGCTGCTAGGCTCAATGAGTGTTGGCAAGTGGACAAAATATAATCCCGTAGGGGGTCTGAGATTACGTGAGGACTAGCTCCCAGCCTGATACTAAACTCACTCTTTAATAATTACAAGAAATTTATGATTCTGTTTAGAGTTAAAAAATAGCAGTCTTTACCCCCGTTGGCATCTTGTTACATATCTGGGCAACTGTGCCTAGTAGTACTAGTACTCCTGCTTCAATTAAGTTTCTATAAACTAATCATTTAAACTGATTTCAGAGAGAAGGATAGCGTTATTTCTCAGTGATATTGGGCAGAAGTTTCTCTCTGTGTATCGATCATGTGGGACCTACATTGCTTTCCTGATTGTTCTCCTCACAGTATATATGGCAACTCCCAATTATATATCATTTGGATACATTTCCCTTCTTCTTGTTTGGATAATTGGAAGACAGCTTGTTGAGAAAACAAATAAGCGCCTATGGTTCCCATTAAAAGCATATTCAGTTATGGTGTTTATATTCATATACAGCTTGAGCAATTTTTCCAGCTTCCAGATTTGGTTGTCCACGTTTATGGATCTCAATTTTTATTTGGGTTACAACCCAGAAGCATCATTGTTGGAAAACGTTTGGGAGTCTCTGGCAGTCTTGGTTGGAATGCAACTTTATAGTTATGAGAGGAGGCAAAGCAGGTATAACAGTTCAGATGATCTTGATGCATTGGAACTCGGAGTGCTTGGATTCATGAAACGTTTTATGATATGGCACAGCCAGAAGATCTTGTATGTTGCAGTATTTTATGCATCTTTATCTCCGATTAGTGCATTTGGTTTTCTGTACCTGTTTGGGCTTGTAATCTGTTCCACATTACCTAAAGCTTCTCGGATCCCGTCCAAGTTGTTCTTAGTGTACACAGGATTTCTGGTGGCATCTGAGTACCTTTTTCAGATGTGGGGTAAACAGGCTGAGATGTTCCCTGGGCAAAAGCATTATGATTTGTCTGTACTATTAGGTTTCCGTTTATTCGGACCTGGATTTTGGGGTCTAGAATTAGGCTTGAGGGGAAAAGTTTTGGTGATTGCTGCAAGTACCCTTCAATACAATGTTTTTCGTTGGTTGGAGAAGATGCCAAGTAGCATATTGAACAAAGGAAAGTGGGAAGAGCCTTGTGCATTGTTCGTATCTGCTGAAGATGCCTTCAGTGATGATTCTGTTTTTTACGAGGACAAGCCATCGTTAGGTTCCGATGAACACTTTGCAAAGCACGGGAAATTGACAAGCAACTCATGGCCCTCTTTTGCTGCTGGCGTGTCTCAAATACATACAACTCATGTGTCCTCAAAAAGAGATGGGTCGGAGGGGAGTGGCACTAGAAAACATTCATTTGGATATATCTGGGGAAGCACCAAAGAGAGTCATAAGTGGAATAAGTAGCGGATTTTTACCTTCAGAAAAGAGAGATTTGAAACACAAAAGGCTCTCTTAAAAGTATATTTAAAGTTTTGGATGGAGAATATTTTTAACCTCTTTGGCCTTGAGATAAACATGCTTGTTCTACTACTCGCTAGTTTTGCTTTACTGAATGCCATCTCAATGCTATATATCGCTTTGCTTGCTGCTTGTGTTATTTTGGATCGACGTATTATACATAAAATGTGGCCCATATTTGTTTTCTTGTTTGCTTCCATTCTTCTTCTTGAGTACTTTGCCATCTGGAAGAATATGTTTTCTCTGAGTCAACATATCCCGAGTGAGGTTAATGTGCACTGCCACGATTGCTGGAGAAGCTCGGCTCTGTATTTCAAATTTTGCAAGTACTGTTGGCTAGGTATCATTCTTTCTTAAAATTCTGCTATTTTTTTTTTTTTTTCCATCATAATAGTTATTGTTAGTCTTTTGATGACATTGTGAGCTACTTTTCTTGTAGGACTTATTGTTGATGATCCCCGAGTTCTTCTCAGCTATTTTATGGTCTTCATGGTCGCTTGTTTCAAACTTCATGCTGATCACTTGTCCAGTTTGTCAGGTTCAAGAACATATCAACAAATGATGTCTCAACGTAAAAACACATTTGTTTGGCGAGATCTCTCTTTTGAAACAAAAAGCATGTGGACTTTTCTTGACTACCTGAGGCTTTACTGCTATTGCCATCTTTTGGATCTTGTGCTTGCTTTAATTTTGATTACCGGGACCATTGAGTATGACATTCTTCATCTGGGTTATCTGGCTTTTGCTCTTGTTTTCTTCCGCATGAGACTTGAAATACTAAAGAAGAAGAACAAAATTTTCAGGTTCTTGCGCATATACAACTTTGCTATAATTGTTCTTTCTCTTGCATACCAATCTCCTCTTGTGGGGGAATTTTACGCCAGGAAATGTGAGACAGTTGATTACATATATGAAGTGATAGGGTTTTACAAATATGATTATGGGTTTCAGATTACTGCAAGATCTGCAATTGTTGAGATTATCATATTTGTGCTGGTATCACTGCAATCATATATCTTCTCATCTCAAGAGTTTGATCATGTATCACGATATCTTGAAGCAGAGCAAATTGGCGCAATTGTCCATGAGCAAGAGAAGAAAGCTGCGTGGAAGACTGCACAATTGCAAAATATTCGTGAATCTGAGGAGAAGAAACTGCAACGCAACTTGCAAGTGGAGAAGATGAAATCTGAGATGCTTAACTTGCAAATCCAGCTTCATAGCATGAACTCGAGTGCCAATTGTGATGGTGGCTTTTCTCCCGACAGTGAAAGCCTAAGAAGGAGGGGGGCATCTCTTACTTCAAATAGGGATGCAAGGAACCTTGATAATGAAGAAGGAATTCTCAGGAAACAAGATCAGATTATAATGGACAATTCTGTATTCCCTTCAGATTTGCATGAATCTCTTGGAACTACAAACATAGAAAGTCGATCTTCAATGGAGCCTCCAAATACAAAGCACTTTGAATATCCTCGTTGGGAAATTACCGAGATAGAAGATGAGGATGTTTCATTAATCGATTCTGAAAAAAAGGGAAAATCTAAGGTAGAATCAAAGGAAAACCCGTTGGCTTCAGCGGTACAGCTGTTTGGCGACGGTGTAACCCAGGTACAGTCTATTGGTAATCTGGCAGTTAATAATCTTGTGAGCTTCTTGAACATAACAGAAGAAGATTCTGATATGAATGAGCACTCATCTTCTGAGGATGGGATATATGATGAGATGGAGAGCCAGAAGACGAGGAATAGGAGTATGGATCGTTCAGGTTCGCTGCAGTCTGATAAGAGTTCTGATGCTGCGAGTCTACAGATAGGAAGGATTTTTCGTCACATGTGGTCCCAAATGCGATCCAACAATGATGTTGTGTGTTATTGTTGCTTTACTCTTGTCTTCTTATGGAACTTCAGTTTGCTGTCAATGGTATATCTCGCGGTTCTCTTCTTGTATGCTCTGTGCGTAAATACTGGGCCAAATTACATATTCTGGATTATTATGCTAATATACACGGAGGTTTATATCTTGCT
Organism: Francoa sonchifolia; assembly: GCA_036897585.1. NCBI lineage: Eukaryota > Viridiplantae > Streptophyta > Magnoliopsida > Geraniales > Francoaceae > Francoa > Francoa sonchifolia. The sequence goes on from JAYMTB010000663.1 coordinate 8,824, forward strand.
TCAGTATCTGTATCAAATAATCATCCAGCATTGTGGGTTGGGTATTGATCCGGATATACTCCGTGAGTGGGGATTTCCTGCCCACAAAATTACGTCTTCCTTTGTTGTCAGTTCATTGCCTCTTTTTCTTGTCTACCTATTTTCGCTCATACAAAGCTCTATAACTGCAAAAGATGGCGAGTGGATGTCTTCAACAGATTTTACCTTCCATAAGAGGGGTGTTGCCAATAGAAAAGAGGCTGTGAGCTATTATAGGTGGAGTGAGAAGATATGTCAGATGCTACGGTTCCTGAGCAATATGGTAAAATTAGTAATCAGAAGCTTCTTTAGGTACTGGAAATCGCTGACACGGGGAGCGGAAACTCCTCCTTACTTTGTCCAGGTATCAATGGATGTGCACCTGTGGCCAGAGGACGGAATTCAACCAGAGAGAATTGAGTCCAGAATAAACCAATTGCTTAGAATCGTGCATGATGAGAGATGTGAAAAAGAAAACCCTTGTCTTTGCCCCTTTTCGAGTAGGGTTCATGTTCAAAGCATTGAAACAAGTCATAAAAATTCAAATGTTGCGTTGGTTGTCTTTGAGGTGGTATATGCCTCTCCCCTGACAAACTGTGCTTCAGCAGAATGGTACAAATCACTAACTCCAGCAGCTGATGTAGCAAAAGAGATTCTTGAAGCACAACAATCTGGATTTCTTGAGAAAATGGGATTCCCATATTTGATACTCTCTGTAATTGGGGGAGGCAAAAGAGAAATTGATCTTTATGCCTACATATTTGGTGCAGATTTGACAGTATTCTTTTTGGTAGCCATTTTTTACCAATCCATTATTAAAAATAACGATGAATTTCTTGATGTGTATCAGCTTGAAGATCAATTCCCGAAAGAGTTTGTGTTCATCTTAATGGTAATATATCTTCCTTTGATAATTTATACGAGGCTCTTTAGCCAGGATATGACTTGTTATCTAGATTCCTAACTGGATACAATGCATTTTTCATGCAGATAATATTTTTCTTGATTGTGCTTGATCGGATAATTTACCTCTGTTCATTCGCCACGGGAAAAGTGATCTTCTACCTCTTCAACCTAATCCTCTTCACATATTCGGTTACAGAGTATGCTTGGCACATCGAACCTTCACACCAAAACACTGGAGGGCTAGCACTTCGTGCTATATTCCTTGCAAAAGCGGTTTCTCTAGCATTGCAGGCTGTACAAATCCGATATGGGATTCCAAATAAAAGCACCTTGTATCGGCAATTTTTGACTAGTGAAGTTTCAAGAATCAATTACATGGGCTATAGACTTTATCGTGCTCTGCCATTCCTTTATGAATTACGTTGTGTGCTTGACTGGTCCTGCACAACCACATCTTTGACCATGTATGACTGGCTGAAGGTGAGTTCTCAAAAAACCTGTTCCCAGCCTCGTGCTAAAAACAATCTTATTTTATTAAATTCAAGATTTTGATGCTATGTATTAAGCTGCCAACATCATGTTCCTTATCGTAGGATTAGAACTACCTTGTTGCGTCAACCTGTTTGGTTTTGTCTGAATATTCATATGAATTACGTCCAATCTATAGTGTCTTTAGACATCATTTATAACGTGATAGTGGACACTTTTAGGTATTTCTTGACAAATGTGTCAACAACTGATGACGAGATTTGTTGTTATTCATTAAATTTTTACATGAAGTGTATCCTACATCGTTATATTTTACTTGATAAGGTGTTTCTTCACTATTGTTGAAGAAATGATAGAAAAGATACCTTTATGAGCGAACTTTCCTCTCTTATAAAAAAAATCTACTTAAGCAAGTAGTGATAGTTAAGTTTAACTGCTTGACATGCGTTTTTTTAGACGATATGTGTTCTTCGTTGTGAAAACTGATGTAAGGGTTTCATCCTAGCTGGAAGACATCAATGCGAGCTTGTACCTTGTCAAATGTGATGCAGTATTGAATAGAGCGAAGCATAAACAAGGAGAGAAGCAAACAAAAATGACAAAATGTTGTAACGGGATATGTCTCTTCTTCATACTAATTTTTGTCATCTGGACTCCCATGCTGGTAAGACTACTGATTGAATCTTGAAACTTTCAGTATGAGTGCACTTCAGGAAGATTTATACTCGAACTTTTCTTTACAGATGTACAGCAGTGGTAACCCGACAAACATTGCAAACCCCATTAAAGATGCAAGTGTACAGGTTGATATTAAGACAGAGGGCGGACGATTAACCTTATATCAAACCACTCTCTGCGAGAAGCTTCCATGGGATAAGCTAAATTCCCATGCTAATCCTGATCCTGAAGGTTATTTAGATGCATATGATAAAGGCGATATCCAATTTGTATGCTGCCAATCTGACGCAAGTGTTTTGTGGCTTGTCCCAAGTGTGGTTCAGACCAGATTCATTAAGTCTCTTGACATAAATATGGACATGGATATTATCTTTACTTGGCTACTAACCCGGGACAGGCCTAAAGGCAAGGAAGTTGTGAAGTACGAAAAAAGTGTCGATCCTCTGGATCTTCCAAATCAGTCAGATGTTCGAAAGGTTTTAAATGGTTCCACAAACAGTTTCCGGATATATAATGTTTATCCAAGATACTTCCGTGTTACTGGTTCCGGTGAGGTCAGGCCTTTTGAACAGGACCTAAAGGCTGTTAGTGCAGATCTTGTCATAAATCATGCAGATTCTGAGTGGTGGTCTTTCCATGATATCAATTCGACAAATTCAAGTGGATGTGGAGGTTTGACTGGACCTATGGCCATCATAATTTCCGAGGAAACACCACCACGTAAGTCTTTTTAGAACATTGGTATTTATTTCGTGCCTGTCAATAATGTAATAACAACTTTCTTTTATGACATAATACGGTTTCAGAGGGTATTCTGGGTGACACTCTTAGCAAGTTCAGCATCTGGGGTCTCTATATAACTTTCGTGCTTGCAGTTGGTCGGTTTATTAGACTTCAATGCTCCGATTTACGAATGAGAATCCCCTTTGAGAACCTTCCTTCCTGTGACAGGTATTGGTGGGTTGATTTTTCCCTTATTATAATCTAAAATTACGATCTAAAATACCCGTGTTTCCTGTGTTATAATGTAGATTGATAGCGATATGTGAGGATATATACGCTGCAAGGGCAGAAGGTGAACTCGGGGTTGAAGAGGTTCTTTACTGGACACTGGTGAAGATTTACAGGTCACCCCACATGCTGCTCGAATATACTAAATCGGACTAGGTTCTCTAAGACAGGTGATACTTTTGGGTTTTAACAAGTTCTGAGGATCAAATATATGTTGACATTAGATATGGACTAACACCCTTATATAGTGAAAGGAATACAGACTGATCCCAATCCCGGTTCTGTGTGACGACGAAGAATTCTATTGAGGATCATCCATTTTCTATGTTACATATTCGGTATACATGTGTTTTCTCCAATGTATCATAGACAATTCGAATGCGAGTTCTTTAAATGTATATTTGGTGGCACATAGAAGCTACACGTGATTTTTGTGTATAATCATTGGTTCTCTTCTATTGTGTGTGTATACATGTATCGTAAAACTAACATAAAATGCAATTTCGTCCTTCAACCCAGATGACCATTGAGAAATCCAGGATCGTCGTGTAGATGGTGGTATCAACAACAGATAGCAATACTAAATAGACATCTGAAAGCTGTACATTAAATGAAACTTCACACTTTGATGTCATACCGATTTAATTTTCCTTCGACAGCCTTCATATTACTCATATAATTCCATGTGTGTATCTACATTGAGGTGAGTCACTTATTTAATCCACTCAAGGCATCAACAAATAAGAATGAAAGCATAATTGAGTCTTGCTGCAAGATTCGATTTGGGTTTCTACTACTTAGCTAACGATAATAGCAATAAAACCGACATACATGACAATAACAAATCACAGTATACATAAAGCATTTAACAAACAGAGACTGAATGCGTACATTGCTGGAAGCTTGACTGCATCAATAACGGTTCAAAATAACCAAAATCCATATAGCTCCAGCGATCACCCGCATCTCCTTAGTTTTTACATGTCGAACAGCGTCTCAAAAAGTATCCCATATATATATGCTAAATACATGGCATAGGTAAAAGTCTGCGAAGTTTAGCTGCCTAGGATTACAAACGATTCACTGAAACATCTTTCATTTTTTGGCCTTTTTGTTATAGTTACTATTACCGCTAGCAGGAGACTTCTTCTCTTTCACAACATTATCGGGAATTGTATGTTTCATTACCCTCGGGACAGAAAAAGTGAATTC
>JAYMTB010000664.1:0-13137 GCA_036897585.1 Francoa sonchifolia
GAAAGCCGATTGAGACCTTGAGAGCTGTTTATGGAGATGATTACTACATTTCAAGATTTCAGGTAATGTTCAATATTTGATCCGTTAATGATTTGTTTGCGCTAGAGTATGATACATATCAGGCTCAATTCAAAAAGCCCAAAATACAATGGGTGTGCATCAGAGTTTACGATTAGAGATTGTCTAAGTAAGTAAATTTAGTGAGAGATTAGAGCATGTTCAACATATTAGACCTACTATCTATCTCCATGAAATAGGAAACATAAATCTTAGAAATCCTTGATTTTCTAACCATATGCCCAAAATAATTTTTCATTGAGTGAAATGCTTTTCTAAGTCAACGCAAACAAGGCCTATCTAGGTAATTGAAAATTACTGAGTTAGAATTGAATTATAAATTCTCTTGGACTTTTTTTTGTACATTATTGCTAACTTTAGTGCTTGTTGGTGGTCTAATTATCCTTTTACATTATTTTTAATTTTTAAATTTTCGCACAAGAAATAACAAGATTTCAAGGGTAAACAAAAATTTAACAAGAAAACACACAATAAACTTACCAAAAAACACAACTATAGAGTCAGCTATAGTATTGACTTTGGAGTGATATAAGTAGTTCAGCTAATATAAAAATGGTTTTTCTGTACTTTAGGAACCTGGAGATATGGAAGCTGAGTTTGCCCAGATTGGAACTGAAAGAGTTCTCAAGGAATTCTTTACATATCGCACTCCTGGTCCGCTTTTTTTACCTAAGGGTAAAGGGTTCGGACACCCACCCGATAGTCCCATTGTCTTACCCTCGTGGCTCACTGAGGAAGATGTCAACTATTACACCAGTAAATTTGAGAAGACAGGCTTCACTGGAGGATTGAACTACTATCGAGATTTGAATTTGTATGTTTCCTTTCTTGTTTTCTCCATATGATGCCCGCTGAATCTTTTATAAACGTTCCTTTATATTTTGCAGGAACTGGGAACTCACCGCACCATGGACAGGGGTTCAAATAAAAGTACCAGTTAAGTTTATTGTGGGTGATCAGGACTTGACCTATAATGGACCAGGGACCAAGGAATACATACACAATGGTGGGTTCAAAAGAGATGTACCATTTTTACAGGAAGTAGTTGTAATGGAAGGAGTTGCTCACTTCATCAACCAAGAAAGAGCTGATGAGATCAACACCCACATTTTCGACTTCTTTCAAAAGTTCTGATCTGTCTTTCAATCTTGCACTGTTTCCTTTATGAATGATGTGTGTGTTTGTTTATCTCGGATTTTAGTGCCATAATGGTTGTGTTATAATAAGTGCAGTATATTATACATTGTTCCATGCTTGTTATCTTTATGAAAGTCTGCTATAGAGCACCTTATTTTCATGATTGAAAAATATTTCTATTTTGCCATCACAAATTATCCAAAAGGTCATAAAATGTCAACTAAAAACCATAATTGTTTAAAATTTGCTTCACCTGAGCAAAATTTATCTGAGAGTTGTACGGAATTTGATGAAAGGATGTAGAACAGCAGGACTCGATGACTCCAATCAGTGTAGAATGGAACTCTGTCGTTTTTCAACGTTAAAATGTATGTCCATGTCTAGGAGGCCAGTTATGCCAGCGGTTATCTTTTGCCCAACTTTTACAGGTCCGACACCTTTTGGAGTACCTGAACAAACACACAAAGGACAACACAATATTATCCTATAATCTTCAACTCTCCAAAACCCTTGATGCTGCGCAAGAGGATATATAGAGTACAATCATATTTTCCGTTAATTAACATATCATAACAAAGTAAAAGGGTAACCATGTCATACCTGTCAATATGACATCTCCTTCGAAAAGTGTCATGATGGAACTTATGTGGCTAATAAGATATGGAATCGTAAAAATCATATCTTTGGTTGAGCCTTTCTGTCGTATATCTCCATCTACCTGTAAGTGAACCCATTTTACTGAATCAGCAATGTGAAGCATTCAAAGAACAAAGACAATGACTTCATAGTATAGTTTGGGACCTTAAGCCACAGTTCCAAGTTGTGCGGGTCTGGTACCACTGACTTGGACAACTGCAAAGACATAATATAATTAGAGAGTCAACGAACAAACATGGTATAATTCATCTTTCTTGATGTACAAGTTTAGCTAGGATGCTGAATTTAATGGGGATTTGCAGATAATGTATTTAAAGAAGATCTTAGTTCAGGATGTACAAGTTTAGCTAGGACACTGAATTTAACGGGGATTTGCAGATAATGTATTTAAAGAAGATCTTACCATCACAGAACTTATTGGTGTGAAGGTGTCCTGCCCTTTAGCCACTGTCCATGGAAGACCTGCAGACTGACAAAAAGGGGAAAGATATATGGATTTGGTTCAAGTGGGAAAATCCTAGTTTCCAAAAAAAGAAGATAATTATACAATCATTTCTATAACTTTAGGGCATCAGTCAGCAAAGTTCTAAGAAGTTTCTGAACTTTTTCACAGTTTTAACAGACATTATTCTAGTCATACACACGTAGTTTTTTCTTTTATTCCGACATACAGAAGGACATTATTAAATTAGTCATACACATATAGTTCTATGTGAAGGAACAGGAAAAACAGGAACTAATGAAACAAAAAACTTAGAAAAGAAACCATTTTGACTATCTTCTTCTTAAAGACCAAGTAGATAAAACACTGTCGACAGTGAGTGACACAGAACTTCGGAGAAAAGATTATATCTAATATATGCAAAAGCTTAAGGCACAGAAATAATACCTTTGCAGAAGCTTGGAGTTCCCTTGCAGTCATATCCAGTGCAAGAGTATAGCCTGCAATCCCAAGAAGTTGTCATAACCCTATTTTAAATTATGAAGATCCCAATTTACGAATATTTATCAACATGTGACAACTAACTAACATTGATAGGAGAAAAATTAAAACAGATTTTCAATTATCTTTAACAGTCTCGTGTGAACATATCAACGGCATTTGATGGGAAAGTATTAACAACATTTCCCTCTATCCAGTGCATGACTTTGTCAGTGACAGCGTCCATGAAGTTTCTGATAACCTGAGGCATCAGTTACATTGAAGAGGATATGAAGCAACTATGGCATATTGCATCAACCCAGAAACCAATGATTAACAAATATCTTCAGTCACAGAATTAAGTGAGCAAAATGGACTATTGATTTTGACTTGGCTGAATATTACAATCTAAATAATAAGAAGAGAAAGCAAGACTTGACATCAGAATCACTTTTCAGATGTAAAATACATACTTCTATTTTGATTTATCATCCAATTTATCTGGAGCAAAATAGTACCTTCAACATAATTCATGGCAGTGGTCTCCGGAACATCTCGAGCTTTCTGTCCAATCACAACAGCGAGCTCCACCTCATGATCCAACGACTCCCAAGGATGAGGAACTTCAATAGTCCCTCCATTTTCCAAGTAAGACGACGTCGGCTTCAGAAACAGCACAGGCTCCTAATCTCACCAATCCAGCGCACACATCAAAACCACATACGATCCCAGTCTTAACTAACAAAATCTCAATTCAGTTTATAGGTTCGCACAAAATAAAAAAACTCAAAAGACGAAATTCGACATTTGATCGAGAAACAAATGACGGAAATAACCTTAGGTACAGAGTTGCCGAGTTCTTTGGCGTGAGCAGCGTAGTTACGGCCTACAGCTACGATCTTCGTCCCCACTTTCAGAAGCTTTTGGATGCCTGATGATCCTCCCGTCGCCATTTCTCCAAAACCAAAACCAAATCCTCCTCTTCCTCTCCAAATCAGATACTCTCACCCAATTGACTGCTTGTCTTACTGGACTTTCATTTCCTTTTTTTTCTTACTTATTTATGAGGAATTCTGCCTTGGACCGGACCAATAGGAAGAGCATGCTTAACAAAATTTCAAAGTGATTTTTGGCTTTTGTATGCTTATGTGGCATCTCCCTATTGGGTCAGCCCAAGATATTTCACCTGGAATTTATTATTAATCAAGATAATAATAATAATAAAAAAATTTTTTTTTTTGAAATGGTATGATTTTTAGTATTGCATTAAGTTGTAAATTCACAAGCATTATCATTATCTGTTCGAGTCTTTCATTATGTGACGCATAATAATCTGCAGCAAGAGAATCGATTTCTGCAGAAATAACTGAGAGTGGTGTTCTTGCAAGTCAAAGCAAAGCGTTCAGATGAATAGTCACAAGATTATTGCATTATCAGAGAAAGGCAATGTTCAAGCCAAAATTAGAATTGTATGCCTAATTTGCTGTGCTTCTTTTGCATACAGATCTATTCATAATCTATGAAGCAATAAAGGTGAATCACACTGAAACTAGCATGGCAGATATACATCACATTTGTCTGTGTATAACTTCTTGGTATATCCTTAATGGTGGTTGTCCATATACAACAATATTTAGCCTTCATCTTTATTGTTGGCTGAGAAACGATTAGGGTCGGTGATTTATAACTTGGTCGAAAGTTTAAAGGCCACTCATCTGGTATGCAACATGAGCAGCTCTGGTTGTTGAATGTATAGTTTCCATTCATTGCAGAATCTTGCAACTGTTGCTCCATCGAGAACTCTGTGATCTGCACCTACGTTTACCTGAGAGGGAAGACAGCGCGTTAGTCACCGACTAAGGAGAAAAACCATATGGCAACACGTTCTTTTTTTTTAACCTCTTATTAGATCTATCTATAACTTTGTAGACTTGCAATTACATGTGAAGTGGTGCAAAAGTTGATCTCGCAAGGAAATAAGTTGGCCATCCATGGGTTCTTGGATGATTGCAAAAACTTTATTCTCAAAACTCAACTCTGATTTAGTGACAATATGACAATAGTAAGCAATGCACAAGAATGAATTATGCTATTTAGCAAGGTTCTTTGCATACCGTCATTAGTGATGCAGGATACACAGTTCCATCATCTGCAAGACGTGGAACTTTCTCAATTCGGCCTATTGCAATTATGGAAACTTCAGGCAAGTTAAGTATGGGGGAACCAAACTTTCCACCAATTGCTCCAATATTGCTTAGAGTAATTGTTCCACCAGATATATCCGCAGGGCTAAGCTTGTTATCCAATGCTGATTTTTGCAACCGTGATAGTTTCTTTGTTATCTAAGTAAATAAAGAAATGTGTAATATAAAGTGCATTTAGCCATTATGAACTCAGGAAGAATGATAATTTGAAAAACTGGGAAAGAAATTGAAGGCACAATATTATTCATGAAAACACTATTATCGATTTAGAACAATACTCATTTTGTTTTACTCCCCTTTTGCTTACTTTCAAGAAACAAAAGGGGCTACAAAATGAATTTTACATATCAATTATTATTTAATAAAATGGATATTAGAAGTTACATACAACTGACCTCCAAGATAGAAAGTGACTGAACATTCTTTATGTTCGGCACAACAAGACCATATGGAGTAGCCATGGCAATTCCAACATTGTGAGAGCCTATACAGATAAAAGAATTGTTACAAAAAATGCTACCACAATTTGTTAAATTACTAAAAATTTCTAGTAAGCTATAAAAAAAGGGAAGGAGCAACCATTAAGCAGGTTTAGATCTACAACCTTTAAGAATGACCTCGAGCGACTCCTCACTGAAACAACTATTCATCATTGGATATTTATTCATGGCCATTGAAAGTGACTTTATCAATAATGGGAGAAAAGTGTGCTTGACTTCTGGATCAGAGTTATTCTTTTGGAAGGATGTTTTAAGCTCTATGAGTGCATCACAGTTAATCTCGTCTACATAATGAAAATGAGGAACTTTTGCAGCCATAGACATCGTTTTAACCATTGCACGCTGGAACCCCCTGTGAAAGAGTTAGACAAAAGGTTTTTGAAAATTAGGCTACTAACTATACATTCAAAATTACAATACAAAAATAATAAGCAACTAAACAAAGGGTTCAATTTGACTCCATTAATCGTAAATCACAAAAATGGTAAAAAAGACCAGTGCACATGTGCTAGTCAGCAATTTGCATCATTACAATGTTGCAAACAACAATTTCTTGAACTCTTTATGAATATGTATACCATGTGACAAAAGGAAAGGTTATGTAACACCACCATTCCACCAAGCAAAGGAAGATGCCATGTAATGCGAGCTATTGTTTAGGTGTAAAGACTTTAGAAGACACAGACAACTCAGGGTGATGCTTGATTACTTATTCACTACTCATCATTCATCACAAGTACAATACAAGTAAATAATTTAACCACCTTAGTACCTGAAAAGTAACATGATTTGGATTATATGACATATTTTCATGTCAATCTTATGCATTTTAGCTATTTAAGGTGCATTAACATCTCTTGACCCAAAAACTCTTTTCCAAACAAGTAGGTATTCCAGGTTCATAATTGGGTCCAAATTACCTCAAGGGAATTGTCTTATCATCAAGGCAGTTTCCTATTCCAGACGGAGCATACAGAAAATTCTCTTGTCCTCCCAGAACATGTTCTAAAGAAACTGCACATGCAGATGGATTTTCAATGATTCCTTCCTGGACAGCTAATTTGATCACATCTTCCTTTAACACCCTCCCTTCCTCTCCAGTTCCGTTAATATCATTTATGTTTATATTATATTGCTTTGCAAGGTTTCGAACTGCTGGTGTGGATGGAACTCCACCTGAAGTAGGTTTCTTCATCTCAGGAATGGGCGTTTTAGGTTCCAATCCATGACAAGCCAGTGTTGGAATGTGATACTCTTCAACAAGCATCTTTAAAAGAGTTTCTCCAACCTGAAATTATATTGAACTTAAGAGCGAGCAGTGATGTGAAATCTTGATAATTATAATACAGTTACTACTTATTCTATTCACTTGGGTCTTAAATACTCACCTTTACAATGTCACCGGGTGTGTAGAGAACTTGAGCAACTTTTCCTTTGTAACGACTTGTTATTTCAATGGTAGCTTTGTCACTCTGAACTTCACAGAGTGGTTGAAACTCTTCAATTTGATCACCCTACAAGAATAATATTATAAAAATCAATTTCTATAATTGAAAATAAGGTCTACTTCATAAGGATGTATGCATCAGTAGTTTACTCAAATTTAGTTATTGCATCAATATCCAGATTAAATTGAGTATATAAAAAAAAACCTAATACATTTGACCAAGTCATGTCTATCAGTCAGCTATACACCAAAAATAATTCGGAATTCAACATGTACAAACATTCTATAATGTCCATAACACAAATATTTTGAATTTTGAGAAAGTTAGAAGTGCATCCACAGTTTGGAATAAAGAAAGCCTCGGTTCGCAAACTTGAGTAAAATGTATAAATCAACAATTAAATTACAAGTTATAAAAGTGCAAGGTTAGTACCATAGATACACTTACCTCTCGAACAAACCATTTGAGAACTTCACATTCAGCAATTCCTTCACCAGTTTGAGCCAACGGCACGTCAACGATCCCACTCGTTGTAAGATCGGCTAAAGCTTGACTCGTAAAGCTACATTTCTTCACCTTTTACAGAAATTTCATAAGAATAAACAAAACTCAAAACAATCAACTAATTTCAACATCACAACGATTGACTAACTAAACAAAACACTACTAACATCGATCGAGCTACCGGATAGGCGAAAAGACATCGAATCATGTCTAGTAAACGCATGTCTGCAAGAGACCGCTGGAGATGGAGCCTTATGCTTCAAAACCACCGGCGCACGCGATGGAGATGGAAATCGAGAGGTGTACGGACACAAAAACCGACGGGCGGAATGCAAAGCCGCCTTGTTATGCAAAATCCTTCTACAGCTCATTGTTCTGCTGCGTTTGCACGAAAAAAGAAGTCTTTATGGACTGGAGAGAGTGGATCGAGAAGAAAACAGAGAGAGCACCATTTCTAGCTCAGCTTGACATGTACATTTAATTTTGCGCATAACTGATGAGATTGACAGATCAGGAAGAGAAAGTATCTGGCTTTGGGCTTGGGCTTGGGCTTTGACTTTATTATATGGATTAACCTTGACTGGGCCAAGGCCCATATATTGCATATGGGCCTCCATGTTTTTTTGGGCTAATGGACATTAATAATCAAATATTAGATTCCCTTGTAATTTTATCAAATCAATACTAATAGGGATTAATATCTATTTCTATACATATACAGTTAGAACGGTTTAAGCAAAAAAATGATTCGCTAGTAAACATATTCTATTATTAAATTTCGTGCTCTTATGGATTATACAGTTAGTTAGTTATTTACATGTCAATTTTCGATTAATTCATTTCTAAAGTATTCAGGTGGAACAAATATGTGTCACGTAAAAACTAACATATGTGATGAAATACTAATCGTCTACAAAAATGTACTTATAGAAAAATATAATTAATAATTTAAAAAACATTGGGAAATAAATGGAGTACGTGGCGGTTAACTAGCACTAGAAGTTAAAATGGTGGATATCTTAATCGTCCTTGTCACTGCTCTCGCTGCAGCAACCAAAACCCCATTTCCATTGTAGGACCGTCCTCTCTCTCTTTATATCTTCATTTTCTCCATTTCTTCCTCAAACCAAATCTCTCTTCCACCGCCGCCGCCGAGGAGAATGAGAGATGGTTGGACTAAGCGTTATCCTAGAAGGACAAAAGAATAGCATCGTCAACAACAAAACTCCTCAAGTGATCAGCAAAACCACCATGACGATGACGATCAACAAAGCCGCTTCGTCTTTTCTGGATCAGTGCTGTCTCTGTAAGCAAAAACTCTTGTCCAGCAAAGATATCTACATGTACAGGTAGGTAAATCTGATCTTTGATTATTCACTTCGTTTTGAAACCCTAGATCTGGTTTTGAACGGCTTTTTTTTCGTGAACTAGAGGAGATAGGGCTTTTTGCAGCGAGGATTGTAGGTACAGGCAGTTCTTCATGGACGAAGAAGAGACAGTGAGAAGCGAGAACTGTGCCATGGCTGCCATCAAACCTACTTCGCCGTCGTCCTCGTCTGGTTCTCGTGATCGTAGTAAAGGCAATGGAAGAGTGTTCTAAAAAGTGCATTCCGATTTTACCCTTGGATGGATTTTGTTGTAACTATCATATCCTCTGTCGGTTTGCTTGCTTCCTAGTATGAAGCCGGAGGTCTTTTGCCTTTACATGTTATAACAAATTTTGTCCTTTTGTTTTTCTCAGCCGTGAAACTACGGCGGCGAATGGTGGTGAGATTTTGTGACAGTTAAAGGGTATTTATGGTAGTATGCTCTTAGTTTTCTCCAACAACTTTGGTAGTGCTGTATTTCTGAATTGAATTTTAAATTTGGAAAAGAAAAAACATTAAAATTATTTAATTTAAAAAATTATGGAACATACTAACAATAATTCAAATAATAAATTTTAAAAATATTGATAATATATTAAAAGCGAAAAATGGCACAACAGAACATACATTAAAATATTGTTTCAAACAAATTAACCTGAAAACAAAAAACGGAACTTGGATTATGAAAGGACTGGGTAAGATAAGATAAGGAGTTGAAATACAATTTAAGGAAATTTTTGACATGCAAAGTACAATAAATGTTTTGGGAGATGATTTGGAAGCTTGAATGTTTGGACTGATACATACAGGATTAACATTGCAATTATCATACCCTTGTTCTTGTTTCAAAACGATTGGTTGTCAATGTTGCAATTGGGGATTAACCAGATTTGAATAGCAAAACTGCTTTTGAGTCCAAATAGAAATAGACGAAGTGGTTTGTTTCATGAGTCACGTACGAACCTGCAAATGTAATAGGAGATGATATTGTCAGTGCGCGTGAATTTAGAATAGGGAGCAAAGGCACATATGTTGGGACTTAAATGCATGCATGAGAAACCCAGATTTGATTTGGAAGCCCCTGAAAATCTGTGCTGCATTCATATGAATCACTAGGGTGGCAGATCAAAGCCTTTATCTGTTCACTTATAGCATCTTCAGCAAACTAAAGATGTCATATAGTCCTTCCCTGCCATTTAGGAATAATGAATGGCACAAGGCGTCAGAAGCATGAGCTGTCGCCATAATTTTGAGGGTTAAAGTAACAACTTGGATCACTGCTGTTTTGTTCTCAGAGTAGTAGAAAATCAACAATAGCCAATCCTAGTAGCGAGACTGAGTAACTCAACTACAACCCCTAACTGCAGTTCTAACTTCAGGTAGTTTATTATGTCAAACCTAATAGTTTCCTTCAAAATGAACAATGAAGGTAGGATTCCAGATGCAGGACGTACTCTATAGTTTGTTGTAGGCCAGGGAAAACCATGTTTCCCTTATTGAAAAGGTAATGAAACAGCACTTGCCCATATTTGTTAGAGAAAATAACAGAACGAACCAAAAAATTTGATACGTTTTGAAGGGAAGAAATCAACAAAGTCAACCTAGTGCACGAGATCCCGCAATTGCCGGGCATTTAGGGAGTCAAGATGTAGTAAATTAAGAATTTAGCTGCCCATCAGCCAGCTTGTGATGTATGTGAGCTTAGGTATTAATATACAAAAACATTTTGAATAGACATACTATAAGAGAGTGAACGCAATTCAATCCTCCTACCTGATTATATATTACAGCCTATGAGTGTTAAATGAAACTGAACAGCATATACTAGTGACCACAAGCAATACACGGACAGAGATTATGTACCTCTTCTTGTTCTTGTTATATCCCTAACTGCTTGGAAATTTGTTACATGTATCTATGAAGTTAACTTATAAAAGTTGGTATGTGGGAAAAAAAAATTCTCTCATTATTCATTCCTCTGTTTGTTTTGTAAATCATTTTGCTTTGGTTTAATCAATGTTCATCAACTTATTGTCATAATCCTCATTGTGTCATCTCCAATAAATGTGAGCATAAACATTATCCTAGCCTAAGCTCACCAAAGTGGGGCACAAAGCATCCCATTCAGATGCACTGCAGGCATCTTCAACACTTCAGGCAAGGTTTGGTTTGCCAAGCAACCCAGGCCAATTAATTCAACCCTTTCATATGAGATCAATCAGATGCCATGACCCTATATTTGGTAATGCAAATGAATATCACATAAACCGAGGAGATCTAGCAGGTTAACGGAGCCCCTTCAATCCTATCATACATTTAAAGGGTTAGCCTGGTGACAAGGCTTCCACCATTTCGGGGTGAACACAGCCTTTTATAATGACATATTATTTGCTTCTACTAATAATTACTTCTTTTCATCCTGAAACTTGATACTGGTTCAAATAGTGCTATGTTCGTTTGCCAAATCAAATAACCAGAAATCATGGCAAATTAGCAATCAGATACATAAATGGCCAACGGAACTTTATTGGTTTTATATATCACCGTCTGAAGACTGGTCAAATTGACAAGAACTTGCCTCAATGCCCCATGCCTATGCATCCCAAGACATGACCTGGTCATTACATTGACTCCATAACTACACAAAACCAGATTGTAACAAAGTGTAAAAATAAAGAAGAGTTAACTATTAACAAAGGATGCAAAAAAAGTTAGCATCCGTCATTCCTGTCTCCTCTTTTTTCTTCTATCTGAGTAGTAGACAATTTTAATAAAACGCCTATTTCAACTTGGTAATATTTTCAAGCTCAGCTAAACTTACAACCTAAAACCTAAGACTGCCTGCAAAACTCTCCATAGACCTTAAGCTGCAGTTTCATAAATCTTTCCTCTCATCTATATTTGCTGCATAGATACATAGGGTACAATTATTGTACTTAAGATTCTCCAGCCAGCACATGGGTGAAGGTGCAGTGGGGCAGAGGCATTGTTTATCATTTGACCATCAAAAACATACTGGCAGTTGATGCTTACCATTCGGACCTATTACATCACAGCTTATCTTACCCATCACCTATGCTGCTACTATCAGAGATAGTGGACTGCTATTTTCCTCAAAAATGTAATAAACATACAGAAGATTGAATATATAATTCGTAAAAACCAGAGTCTATGGCTGTATACATATCTATTTAACTTTCAATCACCAACAGAACTAAGCAATGTGAGTGTGTGAGACCATAGCTTTTAAGTAAATCATGGATCTATTCCACTTTCACAACAGAACTGACAATCCACAAAGTAATAAACCAAGCAGAAATTAACAAGATTCTTTCCATAACAAGTTTCTTCACAACCTAAACCCCTACAAATATCAAATATCAAATCTCAAACAAAAATTCCAGAAAAATGAAACTGAGGTTACCAAAATTGCGACCAACAATGCAATGCCAAGTAGGTCCATGCTTCCTATCAAATTCCTTCTTTATATGCTCAGCAACATCCTTCTCCACACTGTTCTTCTCAAACGCCTAAATCAATTCACATCACCAACCATCAATCTACGGCCAAAAATCAAAACAAACAAACAAATACCTAACACAGATAGCGAAGAGAAGGCTAACACCGATGGCGATATCAACTGCCTCCTTTTGCAGGTCTTCCTTCATATCAGCGCTCTTAATAATAACACGCTTCCCTGCCGGTACCGCCGAAGAAGGTTTCCGATCATCGGAGCTAGGTTTAACAACCAAAGGTCCTTCTGAAACGATTCGCTTCCCTACTTCACTCATGCTTAATGTTAGTTGCAGACTCTGAGCTCAGATTCTGCTCCGATTGAAGTATGGAAACGATTTGGAATTACTGGTCCTGATTTGGTTTTGAAGTTCATAGGGAGATGAGTGTGAATCTAGTGAGTTACCGTGTACGGAAAATTCTTGACGATAATATTAAATTTATTCTGTTTCGTCGGCCATCAAAATTACTGCTACTCAGTCATCCATTGCTCTCATAACGACAAATTTTTATAATTTTTTAATTCGTATTAAATAAATATAATAACTACTGCAAATAAATATTCCCAAAAATAATTATGTATTTTAATATTAAATAGATTCTTTCTACTTTCACAATTATTTATAAAACAATTTTATAAACTCGAACCCATCAACACCACGGGTTTTTATGGCTTAAGTATAATCCAAATCTTCAATCACAGAGGATTACAATCCAAACCCTAACCATAAAATCCATGGCGATGTCGATGATCAGCCTGAGGATGGAGAGTTTATCGGTGAAGACGATTTGACGGGTGAGAAAGGA
>JAYMTB010000665.1:0-13136 GCA_036897585.1 Francoa sonchifolia
CACAATCACATGCAACTGATTGTAAATCGAGTAACCCATTCGATCTTCCTTATGATACTGAATTGGTAGAGAACAATATGGTATGTCATTGATTTATATTCTTTGATTCTGAATTACATTAATTTCTTAATAGCTGAACTTAATTATTTTCCCGACAAGAATTAGGATATACTTGCTACCTCCATAAAATCCAATCTTGTGATTCCATGCATTTGGAATTATATTTAATTCTATATTTGGACTTGGCCTTCACTATCCTTAATTATATTTTTGTAAACTGTATGTGACAGTCCTTGGACATGAGCTCCTTGCAAGCTTCATTGCCAAATGCTCAGTTGCCGCTGCCGCCCACCTTCCTTGGCGATGTATCTGAACCATGGTTACCTCAAAATCCATCGACAAATTTTATTCCACCCACTCCACCGGGTACATATATGGCAGCACAAGGACCAAGGTCAGATACCATAAGATATTCTCCTGGTCTCAATATTCAATCAGAACATTTCGAATTCATTTCATACCAAAACTTTATCCAATATTATTATTCGTGTGAAAAGAGATCGCACGCTTGTTCATTCTCGTAATCTGTACCATCAAACTTAAGAAAGTCGATTTTATGTATTTTGCAGGAACGTTGCAGCACAAGGGCCTGTTGCATCTCCCATTGGAGGAGTAAATCCTTTTGTATAGCATTGTATTGGCAGAAATAATGTGATCATATCATTTAGTACCCGGAATTTTCTAGCAACAAGTATAGTTACTGCCAGTATTTTCCATTTACTAGGTCAAATAATTGTTGATTTCGTTAATGTCTGTATTCTTTGTGAAAATAAAACCCAGCGGATAAAAACTTCCAAACAGTCTGAAGAACATGTATTCGCTTTGCTTCATCTTCAGGTTTGTGTTTATGTCCAAATTATATTATACATTGAACTTACATAATTGTTTCGTGTGAATGTAACAAATATCTCAAAATTGATAAAAAAGAAAACTCGAATGCTAATTAATATTTTTTTTAAATATTTAGAATGAAGAAAATATTGAGTTGGAGGAACTGAATTGGTTTTTGGAGATCCGACCCGAAAACCCGGCTTGTTTGATGCCCGCCCCGGAAGGAGGACTGTAAAGAGGTGACTTCCTGTAATCGTGCTGCGAGCGCCATCGCCAAATTTCGATCAATGGCGTAAGAGAATTGGTTGCGCGCTAGGTGTTCGACGAAATTCCGCAACCATGGAGGCGAGCATTTTGGAATCGATCGGAGTTGAGATAATCGGCGTGATGTCTCCGGTTTCAATATGCATGTTATTGGTGGTGCTCTTGGTCTATGCCCTATCTCCTACCAATCCTACATCTTCCGCTTCGATCCGTACTGCTGCAAATCTTGTTTACGTTGAGATTGCTACTGACTCCACTGCTCAAAAGCTTGAGGGTGCGTTACTTAACGCTCTTGTTTTCGTTATTCTTATTGGGGTCGCAACGTTTTTTCTTGTTCTTCTTTATTACTACAATTGTACTAATTGTTTGAAAAATTACATGCGGTTTTCGGCGTTTTCTGTGCTTGGTATGATGGGTGGTTCGATCTTTTTGTCGATTATTGACCATTTTTCTATGCCGGTTGATTCGATTACGTGTTTTCTGTTGTTGTTTAATTTTACTATTGTGGGTGTGTTATCTGTGTTTTCGGAGGGGATTCCGATATTCTTGAGGCAATCGTATATGGTTGCTTTGGGAATTGTTGTGGCAGCTTGGTTTACTAAGTTGCCTGAATGGACCACTTGGGTTTTGCTGGTGGCTTTAGCTGTGTATGATTTGGTGGCTGTTTTGGCACCAGGTGGGCCACTTAAGCTCTTAGTGGAGTTGGCCTCTAGCCGGGATGAGGAACTTCCTGCTTTGGTATATGAGGCTCGGCCAACTGTGGGGCGAAATGCTGAGGGTAGGGGGAGTATGGGACTTTTGGTGGGTGGGGTTTCAGATTCTGGGTCAATTGAGTTCAGCCACTCTCGCGTGACAATGTGAGTGTAAATAATAATGATAATCGTCGTACTTATGAGCACACTGCTGCTCAGATCCAAGATGAAGACATTGAAAGTCATATAGAAGAAGGGGAGACATCACCTTTGGTTGGGAATTTGCAGGAAATGGGCAGGTCTTCGTCCAGCAGTGCCACATCAGAGTTTTCTGTGATTGTTTCACCCCCTGGACGAACTGAGCAATATGGACACAGGGAATCTGAAATTGCTGATGACGAGGTAATGTCTCTTGTTGGGATGTTGGGTTCGGAAAGAGAAAGAGAAAGAGAAAGAGAACAGATGAGGAGGGAAGGTCCAGATAGCTCTTTGATAGCTAGTCGAGGTATAAAACTTGGTCTTGGTGA
Organism: Francoa sonchifolia; assembly: GCA_036897585.1. Lineage (NCBI taxonomy): Eukaryota > Viridiplantae > Streptophyta > Magnoliopsida > Geraniales > Francoaceae > Francoa > Francoa sonchifolia. The sequence goes on from JAYMTB010000665.1 coordinate 2,375, forward strand.
CTTTGTTTTCTACAGCGTTCTTGTCGGAAGAGCTGCAATGTATGATCTAATGACAGTGTATGCTTGCTACCTTGCAATCATTTCAGGGCTTGGTTGCACTCTTATTTTGTTGTCTGTGTGTCGTAGAGCTCTGCCTGCTCTTCCTATATCTATCGCATTGGGAGTTATATTTTATTTCTTAACCCGGTTACTAATGGAACCTTTCATTGTGGGAACAGCAACAAATTTGTTGATGTTCTGATCCTCAATTCTTCTAAAGATATAAGATACTTACACTTTTTGGTGGAACACTATCTTGCTATATTGTGCAACCTTTGGTATACACTGTAAATTGTACTGGGCCACAAACTATGATTCCTATGTGCTCATTAAACTTTCTAATGCTCATGTTCTGCATTAGACAATGCAGCTAATACTGTTCGTCAACTACATTGTAGAAGTAACTTTTGGTAGTAAAGCTTTTTTCTAGATCTTTTCTCTTATATGAATTATAGAAAAGTTGCGATTTAGTGACATGGAATATGCTGAGAGTTATTTTTCTTAGTAGCTTTAATACCATGTGGAACTCTCATGATTATAGGTTTACTTTAGTTAGGTATGGGAGATGTAGGATTCGAATGTTGACAAATATACTCTGCTTTCTTCGGACTTTAAGTGGAAGATTAACCACTTTTGTTTAAGTTTTTATTCAGAATCACTACGTATAACACGTACGCAAAGCAAGAATGCTATGGCGTGGTGTTCCCCCATTTCTCTTCCTTACGGGAGATAGTAGGGTGTATAAGAACCATAGTCGCTATCAAATATAAGTAAACAATTTATCACTTTCTGGAGACTATAGTTTCACTCAACCTTTTCATTTATGAGCAGTACGATCCTCTAATTCATTTTCAAGCAGAGGTGAGCAGGGTCACAGTGAGCAATCATTCAAGGTTTGCTTATGTAATTTGAAATCGAGATTTGAACTTCTTCTCACATTATAAGTTGTCATTTTTTATGTTTCCGCTTCTCACTCGCTATCGATTACTGCTGTATAATTCACAAGCCTCTACTCTTTGTACCATATAACTATTGTTGTTTGGTTGCTACTATGATTTTAGACAACATCCTTGCCTCGTTATTGTTGATAACCATATTTTGTCCAGGCTCGTTGGGTTCGCGCGTAGTGACAGTTATGTTCTGTATTCTGCATTGTGACGCATGTCATATTCTGTATATTATTCTTGGAAGTCAATATTATGCAGACAGGTTATTGTTTTCTTGAGTTATTTGCAAGCAGCCTTGAGCTTGAAGTTATATTGGTTACTGGTTACGTTACTAGACACTGCTAGTTTTGTTATTACCTCATCCTCGCTGTCTTCTTGCATCTCTTAGATAGTTTATTGGTTGTTGGTTTATGTTTCTGTGCACGTAGGCGTCCAGGCATCAGCTGCTTGATACAGAAGACTAGACCTAACCAATGCTGGTTGATGGACATATATTATTTTACTTTTTTTACAATATCTGGTTAAACTATGATACAAATTTGAAGAGTTTGTTCGACATGAAGATTTCATATATGTATTTGTATTCGTTTATCATCTTATCTACCGATGATTTTGAAAGTTTAATTGTCTGAGTATTGCTCATTGGATCCTATATTCACATGTCCAAGGCATGAAACTTGTGAACATTTAGATGATTCAATGAACGCTGGACAATATTCGCATTTTTCTTCCCATCACTTGTAACAATATTTTTACTATGCCTTTAATCAAATTAGTCTAGATAATTTATATGGTGCCCAAAAATTGATATTCAATGCCATAATCATACAGGGCCCAGCGCATGGCCCATTTTGACAAAACAATCATATTGGGCTCAAAATAAATTAGGCCCGTTATTAAAGGTTGTGGCCCATTCGGCCCAAAGAATATTTGGGCGTCGCTTCTTCAATCTCGGTGCGATGGAGCGAACTCGCAGCAATGGCAGTTCTTCCCGACGAGCTCTGGAGACAGATTCTGGAGATTGGTGTTCGAAATTCCGGTTTCGGCTTCAAAGATCTCTGCTGTATCTCCATCTCGTGTAGACGACTCCGCCGATTATCGAACGAAGACGGTTTTTGGTTCTTCTTAGTTTCATCGGATTTTGCTCAGTATACGTCCAATCCTTCAAATCTCTCATCGAAAGCTCTTTACAAAATCAGGTTCGTCTGGAGACATCTTTTGTTTGGTTTCTGGTAAAGTAATTTGAAAAAGAGGAAATTATGTTGATTTTTGTGAATTTTAGGTTTGAGAGAGAGAAGGAGCGGAAGCTCGCGGCTCATCGGAGGGTTGTGCTTAGGAAGGAGAGTCAGATTTTGGAGCATGAAAGGAAGCTTCGAGAAATTGAGGATAAGTTGGCCCTAGAGACTGACAAGTTGATGGCAACCAAAATGGAACTCTCCAATTTGCTCAAGGTCAGGTAATAAATTGTGTGTTTTCAAATTTAAGTGAAAATATAAGCCAGTGAAGGATTTCAGATAACAGTTTATGGAATTGGTATGTCTCAGTTTATTGATGAATTTGTGATTGGTTGTTTCAGGCAAGCTTCAGTGGCTTTGAGTGTCTGGCAGCCAGAGGTAATCCGGGAAAGGCAAAAGCAAGTGGTTGAGAATTGTGCAGTACCAGTTGAAACTCGGATTCATGCTGTTCAGATGGAACTTAAGTTGTGCATGAAACAGATAGATGGGTTTAATAAGGCCAATGTGAGTATCAAATTTTAACCATGTGTTGATATTAGTGATGATTAGTACAGGGAAGATATTGTGAGGAGTGTGTATTTTCTATGGCAGAGAGAAGAGAAACAAAGGCTTGATGTAGCAAGGGAGGAGTTGACGGCAATGAAATATCATCCTTTACGAGATTATGCATCTATGAGTAATGGGGTTGATGAATGTAACGCCAAGAGGAAGAAGTTGAAAAGATGCATCAACTGTAAGCCTCTAAGTTCTTGCTTTGTTTTATGCTTACTGTTATTTCACAGTTGAATAACACGTAGAAAATACTCTTATCATTTGTCAACTGAATAATAGTAAATAGAAGACTTCTGTTATTTGTCAACAGGATTATTCACTTTGTGACTGCTTTCTAGTGGTAGTTCCATTGTACCATAACATCTTTTGTTGAGCATAGAATCATTGGAATATAAGACTCATTTGAGTTTAATTCAGATAAAAATGCACTCATTTTTCCCTTGTTTCGAAAATTTATGCTGTCGTATACCACTACACAACACCTACACTGTTATTGGTAGAAGTTATCATTGCTTACTTGCGTATTGGGCCTGGTTCACTGTGTGTTCTGACTGTGTACTTGGGACCTATTATAACACTATTTTCAGTTATCAGGAGAAGTATATTGAAAACTTTTCTAGACAATGTAGATAACCTCTATTAATCTTTGTCACGGTTTCCCCAGTCCCTAAAATTTTTTGATGTCTGGTGACTCCGTCTCCAATCTTAGTAATTTAAGATTTGGTGAATCACTTTCTAATTACAAATGGGTTACTACATTACTCCCACTTTCCTTCCACAGTTTGGCAGAGGTCTGGAAGTAGTATGCTGATCAACACTGCAAACATGATCTAAATTACTTTTAGGCCTTCTGAAGCGACATAGTACTTATTCTGCCTCTTGGCTATCAATAGGAGAAACTATTAATACGTTAACTGACTCTGCTATGAGAAAAAACACTGGTCCCACTATTGAGTGCTACTTTGAAATTCTTAGTGTTGCTAACTAAAGATTCTGCTACTGCTAGTTATTATTGCTATCACTTATGCTGTTTGGAGTCGGGGAAAAAGTGTTGCCTGCAGATATGTGACCGACAGTGAACTCAATTATATTTCATTTTTTGAGGTGTTTGATCATACCTAAGGCTATGTTCTCTATATCTGACACGGGTAGGACGGCTGAAGAAGTAACACAGGATCATCACATTAACAAAATTTCTATCCTCCAACTAACCATATGTTATGTGTGTTTTCCTAATCAGTTCTTATAAAAGTTTACAAAATCAGTATTTGTTAAGGTTAAATTTCCTTCCCCGCACATGTGTTCTGTCCCTCTATCAATTATCTTTACGTCTCAATCTACACATGTTTGAAACTGAAACTGCAATAACATGTAACTTTTACATGATTCTGATGAACTTGCAATAACATGTGCTTATTGTCCGTATAGCTCATAAAAAACAGGGAATATCATCCCCGCGGATCAACTAGTCGATATATAACCTTCCCAAATGGTGCAGTTGACAATTAATATACCATCATGTGTAATCGAAGACTTTGCAGCGAAGATCTTCTTCAAGAATCATTCAAGACGGAAAATATAACAGAAAGAAAACCCATGTGAGTTACTTATGTTCAAGCTTCTGAATAAACAGATTCACATATATATTATATATATGTATCTATTGAATTGAATGCATATTTTGTCAATCATTTATTGAGGTCTTTTTAAAACGTCTGAGTTTATTATGAATAATAAGCCTGTGAAGCAACACACACTTACGCACCTGAATCACTGACCAACCAACCACAACCCAGCCAGGCAAATATTAATTGCTCTTTCATTTTTATTCAATCCTAATTAATACTCTCAAGTGACCCAATAATTCTCCAATAAAGTACTCTTATTTGTCTTATCCCACGTCTTCGCCACAAAAAAAAAAAACAATATTCTTCCGAGAAAATCATCGCAAAATGAGTACTTTCAGTTTACGCAATAAGTAATGTTGGATTCAATCGAGTTGATCATTAATTTGATTTTCGGGTTAGCAGATTTCGATTATCGGAATTTAGACTCATTTGGAAATTTCTTTTTTTAGGACTATTAACCTTCCGCTTCTTCGGTTAGGATTGTCAGTATTTTGAAATTAGTTTTGGTGATAGGTAGTTTCCTGGTTTTATAATTTTGTCTTCGAGTTAGTTTACTGCCTGTTTTTTAGCTAAGATTTTATTCTTATTTAATTTCTTGTAATCTTGTTTATTTAAAAAAAAAATAATTAATTTTCGGAAATTAACTCAAAATGAAATTATTGTACTTGGGTGTTAATTTAGAGTGTAAAAGTAGGTGGTGGACATTAAAAAGCCTCCAAATTAATTAGTAAAAATTAATGATGTTATTATTTATTATCTACCTAAAGTCAAAGTCTTCTCTCTTTTTTTGGCTAGCCCAATTAATATACCCTTTTATTTTGTAAAAATAAGTTTGGACCCACTTATTACATTTATTTTCTTCCACTTTATATTATTTATTAATTAATTATTCATTTTTTCTTATAATTTGAACTTCTTATTGGGCTTTTTCCAGGGTAGCCCAAACATTATCAGCCCAATATGACAACCAATTCCAGCTATATGGGCCGGAGTTCGGGTTACCCAATCAGCTTTTGGTTAACCCGGCACCAAAATTTAATCTTTCTTCAATTTAATGGAATTTTAGTATAATTCAATTAAAACCGAAAAAACTCAGATGAATGATGGAATCGAAATGAAAATTGGTGGAACCAATTGATGTATAAAGAATTGATCTAAATGGTGAGTCACTAGTGTGAGAGGTTCATAATAATTAAGTAGAGAAAGAGAAATAAATACTGAAAATTGAATATATTTATAAAAAAATATTTAAAAGGAAAAAGAAATTTCAATAAAATAAAAGAAATAAATAAATAAGGTGGATCCTTATTCAGTCATTACTACACCATGACTATATAATACATTCACATGTTCATTCTTACTATTTCAAAGGTTCACAATCCATACTCAAAACAACTTCAGAGGTGATTGGCAAGTGAGAAAGTGAGAGAAAATTTGGTGAGAAAATAACTAAGCAATGGTAAGACCTCCTTGTTGCGAAAAAGTTGGAATCAAAAAAGGTCCATGGACTCCTGAAGAAGATATAATTCTTGTTTCTTATATTCAAGAACATGGTCCTGGAAATTGGAGATCAGTCCCTACAAATACAGGTAATTTTTGTTTTGTTTCGATTTTTTGAAAATTTCTTTCTTTGGTTCGATATTTTCTTGATGGGTGAGTTTCATTTTCTTGGTTGCCAAAAGGGTTATCGAGATGCAGCAAAAGTTGCAGACTCAGATGGACTAATTATCTAAGACCAGGAATTAAAAGAGGAAACTTTACACCACATGAAGAAGGAATGATCATTCATCTTCAAGCTCTTTTGGGTAACAAGTAATCTTCAAAAATCTCAAATTTATCGATAAAAAGTTTCGATTTTTAAAATATGGAATTGAAGATTGATGATTGATGAATTTGAACAGATGGGCAGCTATTGCTTCTTACCTTCCACAGCGAACAGATAACGATATAAAGAATTACTGGAATACGCATTTGAAGAAGAAAATGAAGAAATTTCAGACAGCTTTAGACCCACCAAAGATCACGGAAGATTTCATTACTACTCAATCTTCGAATCTTAAGTTAAAGCAGACATCAACATATGCATCAAGTACTGAAAACATTTCTCGATTACTCGAAGGTTGGATGAGATCTTCATCATCAAATACATTACTCAAAAGTTCAGAATCCGAAAAACTGAAAGAGAAAAGTATTGGGAATTCAACAGCAATGGATTCAATTCAATACTTTCAGCCAAAAACAGAGCAAGAAAATGGTGATCTAATCTGGCACGAAGAATTCGAATCAATTTTATCGGAAAATTTGAATAATGTTTCATGGGAAAAATCATCATCTGATTCAACATCAATGTCTGAAAGAAAGCAACAAAGATCTGAGAACAATAATACTAATCCTCCATTGATGTTTCTTGAGAATTGGCTTATGGATGAATCTAATGGTCAAGTTGAAGAAATGATGGAATTGTCACAAATTTTCTGACAATTTCTCGAAATTTTTCATTTTCAGTAATGTTGTTAATGATTTTTTCATGGGATTCTACAAATTTTGGGATCTCTTCTATGAAAAAGAAAATGTAACTTTTTTTTAATGTCTCTTGAAATGAATTATTAGAAGTAATTTTTAGTATGTAATAATACTCTCTAATTTGTATATACAGTTAGTTGAGTCCAAAATAAACACTTAATTTTTGTCAGATTAGTGTTTGCAAGTGTTGGTACAACCTTTAGCGACAGAATGAAAGTTGATGTTTAGGTCTTGAAATCCTGTTTTCTTATACTGCTAGTCGAAATAGAAAATGAAAGCGTTGTTGCTAGCTATAATTATGATGATTAACTATATGAATTAAAGTCGTAGTGTTACGTGTGACATGTGATTCCCATCCATTTGGTGCAATGGCATGCTAAACACTGAGTAAACCTAACAAGTGTCACCACTCGCATAAACCCATTGAATTATAAGGTGAATTGGAAAGCTATTAAACTTGTATGCACACCAAAATGATCATTTATTTTGATTTCCTACAGAAAAGGGTGAGAATTAATACGAAGATTTTCTGAAATGGGTATGAATAATTTTACCGAAAAATGAAAAGTTAGGAAAAGGAATAATAGGAGAAATGAAGAAATGGGAAAGTGTCACGAAAGTCTTGCATAGAAAAGAGGTAAGAAATGAGAAAATACGGGCAGAGAAACATGTGACATTTAGGTGTTGAGAAGATGGAATTGCTGATATCATATAGCTACCAATGTGTAATCTTTCACAAGATTTATCGGTTAAAGTTTTGCTATTTGCTACCTTTACAGATTCTGCCATCAACAAAGTGTTCATTTATGTAACTTCAATGGCATCTTCACGTTACAATGATGTTTTCAGAACCGACCCCGATACCATAAGTCAGCTCTATCATTTCAAATAGTTTTAGAGCTGACCCAGATACTATAAATGACATCTTTATCATTTGAAAGAGTTTTAGAGCCGACCCAGATACTGTTATGTGCAACCATGACATTAGATGCGAATTCTATCATCATGAATCCACAAATTAGAAGCTGACACATAAGCATAAATATAATGTCATAATATTATGATGGCGTGTCTGCTTCTGATTTGCGGGTTCCAAGTGCACCTGAGTACGAGGACATGTTTCTTGTGAAGGCCCTAATCTTTTGCCGTCCTTTTGGCAATAATGCAAATGCTATGATGGGTAACAGACTACCAAAAATGAAATGCATAATAATAGAATCATCAAGATAGAAAGAATTTGTGAGTCTTTCCAAGGCTAGAAAAGCTATAAATTTTAGTCTTAAATCTTTTTTTCTCATATTTTTCCACTTAACGATTTGAAAACAGTGGCTTAAGATATTTAAGACTATCAGTCAATAAAGGAAAACATGTTAGGTGATCTTAATGCATTACTCAAAAGTGAAAAAGAAAGAAACTTTTGCATACCCGCAAATTGAATGAAGGATCTAAGCTTGTGATTCAATGTGTTGGCTCATTTATTTTCTGTGAATAGTTGCTTTCGTTTTTTATACAAATATCAGTTAAAGCACATCATGTAAAGTTCTCTTAACTCCCGAGACATGCAAACTGATACTCTAAATCTACTATTAAACCAACTCTCAAGATTATCTCTCGTTGTATGATTTCAGTACCAAGTGACAGTTTGGTCTGTAGTGAAGATGACAGAACTACCTCAATGTACCTTCTTGTACACTGCATTCTATGATTGTACATAATGGGATTTCAATACTTTTTGGTTTTATCGAGAGGGTCGGTACTAGAAATGTAATTCAGTAACTAAACTATTCGATGTATGTTATTCCTTCTAATCATTTTTCCTGAGAGAATTTGGGTAGAAATAAAAATTACCGTACACATCCTATCATTTTCTAACATAACTATCAGTCCCACCTAACATTGCCTGGTTGGCCTTTTAGATAAGAGCCACCCTACACTTTATGAATAGACTCTCTCCATTCCTACAAAATGAAACCCTGCCCTTGATGGGACCACCCTAAAAAATAAATCGAAGAAACACCCAGAGACACATGGCAGTTCATGATTAGTTTCTATGCACAATTTAAAAAAATAGCTATCATGAATAAATTATCGAATCAATAGAATAGGATCCCACAGCTATTAATGCAAATTTAAATTTATGTCATATCATGAGAACCACAATTACTAAAATTAGTGTAATCAACATCTATGTATGTATGTATGTATGTATGTATGCATGTATGTATGTATGTATGTATGCATGTATGTATGTGCTAATTGGTATGGTAATACGGACAAGAGAAATGAGTTTACTTACCAAAAGTCCACAGCATTTAAGTACCCTTTAATATGGCCTTCATTTTAGACCTGAGTAAATGGGCCACAGAAGACATTGAAAGGGGAAGCCAATTTCTAATTGGGGGTGAGATCATATTCATCATAAATTCACTCTTTTGCTACTACTATCCTTTGATTTGATGTATGTTAGAAAGATCAGTTTCAATTTAAATGTGTGAATAACAATGCAATACTAGAAGAAAAGTCAGAACCCTATTTACTTGTGTTTCAGAAAGAAAGAAAAAATAGGGGTACATTTATGCAATTTAATCATCATAAATGTGAATTGAATTGTATCATACATAAATGTGAACTAAAGAGAAAAACAATTTTCTATCAATAAAATTGTCTGGCAAAGTTTTTTTGATGATTTTGAATCGTCATGTATATTGATATCATATATAAGGCATTAGTCACCATGAAAGTTGTCTCCTGACTTCTAACAGAAATATACAGGGTACGGGAATGTGATTTATCAAGACTGAATATCCTGGTAAAAATAGGCTTACTGATTAGAACAAAAACTCAATTTGGTGTTCTGTTACCGATATCGCATTTCCGCGGGCCATAAACAAATTTCAGAGCACTGAATAATCTTCTCGTTTACACTCCGTGAGAACTAAGGTGTTGTGATGTGACACACCTGGATAGATAAGAGATAAAGTTATGTATCTATGAAAAATTGAACATAAAATACTAGTTCGGAAAGCCGCATAAAGTCTCTACTCTTTACCAATCATTTAAATGTGGTGGCGACTTGTGTTTTGATATTACAAGACAACTCAACTATCCTGCTTGATTACTTGTTTCGTCGTAATGCTTTAATGCTATCGTATTGGCATCTTCTGAACCTCTTCATAGATAGAATGGAAGAGAACTGTGGGAATATACCTCTCACCGAAGCTTGGAAATACAACCTTACAAATAAAAAACCATGAAAGAATCAGTTATGAAGCAGTATTCAAGTGGGGAAATGTCATCATAGAGATTAGCTAACATTGGGTAAGAAGTTAAATGATTAATCTAAATCTCCCTGCTGAGCCATCCAACCAGAATCATTCTTGTATGTGTCTATGATACTGATGGTCTGGAAAAATACACAAAAGTATGTCCATAAATAATATTTGTGCGCACATGTTGCTATTGGCCAGGAACATCAATAGAATGAGCTAGAAAAGACTGAAACATCAATGCCAAAGAGATCTTTGTAACAAGAATTTAAAGAGTATTCGATAGAAAGGGCTAGAATAGGCTAAAACATCAATGATTGAGATTTTTATACCAAGAATTTTATATAGCAGCTTTTGTCATCAAAATAGTAGATCTAGACACAATTTAGTAACAGTAAAATATAATAAAATCAAATTTAACCTCTGAGATGCATATCACCAATCAAACTAGACTAATGATACATTGCAACCATGGAAAAGTAAGTTGAAAGTAAAAAGAACGATTTTCCTCACCGCAATTAGTTTCCCAGCATTTTCAGGCCTTTTTGCTAAGCATATGGCAGGAGCCGCTT
>JAYMTB010000666.1:0-13128 GCA_036897585.1 Francoa sonchifolia
CAATATTTTTTGCAAGTGATTGCTGTGACGATGGTTGGTCATTTGAATGAGCTTTCGCTTTCCAGTACTGCGATTGCGATTTCTCTTTGTGCTGTTACGGGATTTAGTCCTCTGGTAAGGTTTGATTTGAATCGAGTTTTGATGTTGTTCGTTTACGATTGTTTTGATAGACTGAGTGTCTGTTTTTATTTATATGATTTAAGAGTTGATTTTGGTTCAGTGGTTTTCGGATTTGAAGGAGATTTTTTTCTTAGGAAGCTGTGTTCTAAGATGTTTCAAAAAATTTCTCGAGAATTAGTATTCTGGTTCTGGAATCATTTCTAAATGAGAATCGCTTCCAAATTAGAATCACTATTCAGCCCCAGGAATCAGTTCCAAATGAGAATTACTATTCTGCCCATGCAATCACTTTCTATTAGAATCACTATTTAGCCCCGGAATCACTTTCAAATGAGAATTACTATTTAGCCCTTGGAATCACTTCACAACTAGAATCACTATTTAGCCCCAGGAATCACTTCCAAACGGGGGCTTGTTTGAAAATTTAATAAAAATTTTGTTTGACACCTGCATTTTGGAGAAGCTCTAGAGTGGAGTTTCTAAGAGAATTGTTAAAATTACTTGAAACATTGTTCCAAAAGTTTTGGCTAAGTTCATATCTAGAACTGTGTTTGGGGAAATCATAATCTGATTTTGCCTCATATGCTGCTTTTTGGGAAAGCTTAAAAATGTAGCTTTTTCTAAAACACTGATTTTTGGCAGTCAAAATCAGTTCCAAACAGGCTCGAATATAAGATTCTACTCAATGTTTAACCTCGTACAGAATAATTATAGCTTGATGTAACTAGTTAAGATTTAAAGCATTTTTGTTCGATGCATCTAAAAAATATGAATTTGCTCATTTGAACAAGGATTGGATGAATTCTACATACTAACTGCTTGGAATTTGTGTTACGAGTAAAATCAGTTTGGAATGTCAACAGCATTGGAAACTCTATGTGGGCAAGCGTACGGAGCTCATGAGTATGCAAAACTTGGAATTCAAACATACACTGCTATTTTCTCTCTTGTCGTAATTTGTTTCCCTATATCTTTCTTATGGATGAACACCGAAAGATTACTTACTTTCACTGGCCAAAACCCTCTAGTTTCATATGAAGCTGGGAAATTCGCAATGTGTCTTATTCCGGCTCTATTTGGTTATGCAGTTCTTCAACCTCTTGTTCAATTCTTTCAAACTCAGAGTTTGGTTTTCCCGATTCTTATTAGCTCGTGTGCTTGTATATGTTTCCACGTATGTTTCTGTTGGGTATTAGTATTTAAGTCTGGACTAGGAAACCTCGGTGCAGCATTAGCAATTGGTGCTTCGTATTGGCTTAATGTGTTGTGTCTCGGGTTGTATATGAAGTATTCTTCCATTTGTGACAAAACCCGTGTCACCATTTCTGTGAATCTCTTTCGTGAAAGTGTTGAATTCTTTCGTTTCGCTATCCCTTCAGCTGTAATGACTTGGTAAGTTTGTGCTTTTCGTCTTTTATTTGTGCGTTTTAAGCCTTTTTACATGATTTTTATTGCTATTGTTGCAGTCTTGAATGGTGGTCATTTGAGCTCCTCACTTTGCTATCCGGGCTACTTCCTAATCCCGAGCTCGAAGCTTCTGTTCTATCTGTATGGTATGTCCTTAATTTGTATGAACATGTCGAGCAATATACGAAGATGGGGATTTGAATTTTTCGATTTAATGTTTCTGTTTGAACAGTTTGTCGACCATTTCAACACTATATACAATACCAGATGGACTTGGTGCTGCAGTAAGGTTCACTTCGTGCCACATATACATACATAACTACATATATATGACTGATGTGTAACATAGTTAGTTCTTCGTAAACTTTAGCACACGAGTGTCCAACGAATTGGGGGCTGGCAACCCACGAGCAGCACGACTAGCAGTCTGGTGTGTAATGTTTGCAGCAGTCATAGAAGGCATTGTAGTAAGCACAACCCTACTCGCCTGCAAAAATATTTTCGGCTACATATTCAGTAGGGAAAAGGAAGTCATGGATTACGTAACAACCATGGCTCCATTAGTATCTCTCTCCGTAATACTAGACAGTTTACAAGGAGTCCTTTCGGGTAAAATTACTTAAAAGTTTCTTCATTTTGTTAATGGGTGATTTCGTATTGAAGTGATTTTGCAAATTAGGTGTTGCTAGAGGATGTGGGTGGCAGGATATTGGTGCTTATGTGAATCTTGGATCTTATTATCTTTGTGGGATTCCAATTGCTGGTGTTTTGGGATTTTGGTTCAAGTTGAACGGAAAGGGTCTATGGATTGGTATTCAAGTTGGTGCTTTGGTGCAATCAATTTTGCTTTCTATTTTCACCGTTTGTACTGATTGGGAAAAACAAGCAGGTAATGCCCACCATTTTTAAGACTGATATTTTCGTGATATAATGATATGTGTCCAACTCACTCAATTGCACATTTTGTTGAGTTGGGTCTTGACCTCAATTTATCTAAAAGTTTATACATCACGAAAGATGGCTTGTACGAAAATATAGAGAGATGGACCCTTAGAACCGCACAACACTTAAAACCTGTGTTTTAAACTAGCTAATTGATTAGATATCATTATGGTGATATAACGATTTGGAGCTAACTGACAGAAGTGCACAATCTATTGAACTAAGGGCTTTATGTATTTAAAAGTTTGAGCTAAAGTACGATGGTAACAGGAAGAACCAATATTATAAATCACTAAATATGACTCGTATGAGTTCTAGAGAGGTGAGCCTCACATACGAGATAACTCTTCCCAAACAATATCATAACTAGCTAACTGATTTAAGAAATAATTGACCTGAATAACCTGTTGAGATTACAGTGTAAAACTTTTTTAAATATCCGACTTATCTGATATAAGATGAAGTATTATACTCATAACATACATTTGTTTGATTTTCAATGCAAGTTTTCCGATTCTTTTTTTGTTTTACCTAATATCTTAATTGTTACGTATTCTCCTTATTAGTCTTTAATGACAATGACCGGATTATGCAGGCAAGGCAAGGGAAAGGATATTTGAAGGAAGATTATCAAAGGACAATATAGTTCCATGATATAAACAATGTAGCACATCAAATATTTTTTTGCCTAATAGGATTAAAAGCTTCCACTATCAATTAGTATCGGAATTTTTTATTTTTTATTTTCGTATTTTGTTAGATGAATGCTAATGATAATGCAAATATTTGTAAAAAACCGAGTTGGCTCCAAATTATCGAAAAATATTTTCTTAAGAGATATTATTAAGCATCATTTTTTAATTAAAAAGATTGGACAAAAAAATAAAAAACAAAAATTAAATATTGTTTTAACTTTTTAATAATAAGATGGTTGAAACGACTTGTCGTTTTATAGAAGGGAGATTTTCACTTCACATAAAAATGGCGCCGTTTTGTAAACCTTATAGTAGAATTGCAAATTCAACCGGAGAGAGCGGCGGCGGCGGCGATGGGAAAAGCGGAGAAAGAGCGACTGAATCGAAGTTTGACTTCGTATCTCAATACCATCCATGAAACCTTACAGGTTTGATAGGAAATCGGAACGGTGTTTGTAATTTTACTGATTGTGTTTATATGGAGTGATTTTGCAGGCGGTATCTTGACGTAAATTTTTGGGGATTTGTTTAGGTTTTGGAGGAGAAGCCAGCGGAGTCGCTGGAGAAAGTAAGGTGGGAGGAGGTTGTGAAAATGGGTGACCTAGTTTCTAAACAAGCTACTATGGGTAATTTTTCTCTAACCAATGATATTTGTATGGGATTTGAGTTTAGCTGGATTTTCTTGGGTTTTTTTCTATCAATTTCAGTTTAATGTTCTTTATATGCAATTGCTTTTCTTTCTGGCCTTCGAGTTACTATGTGTTATAAATTGAATGAAGCAATGTACTTATGGAAGTGTATAATTAGCAATTTTAGAAGATATTGTGTTGTTTGTTTGATTGACATTGTTTTTTATTATTTTCCTGATTTTGGAAGGAAGATTTTCGGAACATGATTTGGCTTTCTAAAGGAGAATGATTTCCAATTTTTTACTAAGAGGGTATAGAATATAATGGAACCAGCAGTTATGTACGGAAGGGGATAGGAGAAGTGGTCGAATATAGAGATTAACACGGATAAATATAGCTAAGAGATCAATAATTGCTTGAGAGATAACATTGGTATGAGATTGGATAAGTGAAAGTGGAGAAAATGAATTCATATATGAGACCTCAACTAGTATACGATTTAAGGTTTAGTTCAGCTTTGAGTAACTTCTTTTTGGTAATTTTGTTTGATCATCAAGTTTTTGCTCTTTCCATGTGGCTTTGGGGGCTTGGGAGTTCGAGTAATGTAATATCGCACCTGTTATTATGTAGTTGGAATGCTATGGACTGGAGCAACGCCTGAAGCTAAAGTACTTGAAGAGAACATGGCAGCATACTTCAATATTCTTCAGGGTTTCCTTCTGCTTTCCCATGGAAGTACTTTGGGGGCAGGGCTGACTCTTTCCTCCTGTATTCATGCTTCTGTAAAGCAAGTTGTTGATTGCAGTTTTAAGTTATTCGTGCTCTCTGTGTCTTCCTATGGTACTCTCTCTCTCTCTCTCTCTTATGCAAATCATGTAGCTTTGTGTTAAAATATATGATCAGAATATATGAGATGATTATGTACTACTTTTGGGAGATCGTTAGTCATGCTGGCTTATGTGAATGTCTTCAATTCATGTTTGGCATCATTTACAAATCATAGTACTATCATACCATCAAAAAAGTACTTATAACCGATGCAGTTAGGCAAAATGCTTTGTGATTTTATCCTTTGAAACAAAGGTTTCTTATCTCTTTAAATGACAATATGCAGGTAAAGACCAAAGCCAACCAATCCCGCAGTTAGTTGGTGCAGTATGGGAAGCTTGTTCTTCTCTGAAGAAGACTCCTGCCACAAATATCATGGCAATTGGACGAGCAATGACTCAGGTTGCAGCTTCTGTCAAGGATGTTTTACGTGAAATGAAGGAGCTCAAACCAGGTTCCTGCGACCCTACACCTGACGATTCTATTGAGCCCCACAATGATGATAATTTAAGTGAGGAGGATCTGGGCAATGACCTGTCACCCGAAGAGATGAAAATCGCCCAATTGGCAACTGGGGTTGTGTCGGAAACACTTCTAGTTATCAAAGAACTAATCCGTTCCATTACAGGCTTAATCAAGCAGGAAACTCCAGACGACAGTGGTAAGTTCGTGGACACTTTGGAGAAATTATTGAAGAACTGTCAAGGAATTGGAGTTCAGATTGACGAACTTGGAGCGTGTCTATACCCACCACAAGAGATTCCTACTATACAAGCAACTTCGAAGAAAATTTTCAACATTATTAATGAAATGCAAGTTAAAAACGAAAGTCTAAATGGATCCTCACAAGCTTTCACTCAGGTGTGCAATGATTTGAAGAATGCTCTTCAAATGTTGGAATCTGAACTTGATATCTCTACTACCAGTGATCTCGAAGCCAGAATTGAAAAAATCCATATTGAACCATGAGAGATTTTGTCACTAGTAAGTACCATAATGCATAGTTTTGTTCGTCTTTTTTACAGTTTAGTAATGAATGTGTTATTGCATGTCAACCAATTTGCTCAATTCCGACCCTTAATAGATAATTTTAGCTTATATAACATTTTCTCGTGCTGATAGTCTTGAGAAATGGTTGATTTTTTACACGAATGTAAAATTTGTCTTTTTTCGTCTAGAGATAGACATCTTTTGTTTCGTAATGTTTTGATACTCGGCATTTTGTTTGGATATATATAACTAGAATACAACTCTATATAGATTCTCTAGTTATATTCACCTAGCATATTTCATTCTTCTTCACTTAATTTTCACCCTTATTTTTTCACACTTATTCGACTGTTTTTATATCATTCAATGAGTCATAATGAAAACGAAACATCCTCCGAGCTTGTTCTCCAGATAACTGCAGCCCTCAGCCTGCAAAAGATTGTTACTAGATTTGCCCGAAACTTGGTTGGGATATCATATTTAAAGAGCGAAGATTTCATTTTTCACCCTTTTTCTATCTTTTGTGAATTAGACTTACATATAACACAAAATTCTCATGAGCAATGAAAATTACTCTATTTTTTTTAATAGTAAATATTAATTTCCAAAATTTTGGGAGGAACTAACTAAAAAGTTGGAGGAGAAAGATTCCTAGCTATGAATTTACATTGTTTGAATTTCCAACATAGGATAGGAGGACAAAATTATATTATTTTTTTAAAAGTATTTTCTTTTAGTGTACATCGAATTCAAACTGAGAATAATTTTAGATTTAAGATCAAAGTTAATTGTTTATTTTTGCAAGACAGACAAATGTTAATAGACTATAATCAATTTACAAGTACTTGTTTTTTACTTGATTAATATATCATATTCTGAGAGCAAACCATTATGCAAATATTGAAACTTTTGGCATCAAAATGAAATGTGTACAAACGTGACTTCAACTTTGCGTGACAAAAAAATATGAACAATAACATGGAATTCGATTTGGTTACTCAATACCCACTGTGCTAGACAATTATTTTATTTAAGAACTCAAACTTGTAAATATGAATTATAACATTCACACACGAGTATCTTTGCGCTAAGAAGTCTACCATTTTTTGTCCCATGGAATAAACTTATCTGTCAGGTTGCTGTTTTTCAACACTAAAAACTAAATTGCATAATGTCCAAAATTTTCCCGATTACTAAAACTCCAAATTTCTTGCTCGATGTCATCTTTGTCATATATGTCACCAAATTTGTCTTTATTTCTATTGCAATAATCGTCACAAAATCACTTTATAATCACTTCAATTCCCGTTTTCTGCTTTCAAAATTTTCCACTCAAAACCCGAAAAAAAAAATTTAAAGTGGCAAAATGGCTGCATTCTCTTGCCTAAGTTCTTATCCCATCAAATGTTCTTCCAATATAGAAAATCATATTGACCCATATAAGCAAAGGCTTATCAAAATCGATAGGATTTCTATGACCCCAATGAATGGTGATAAACTGGGTCGAAATGTTGGAGCATCAGCAGCAACTATTTTATCGGCTTCTGTTGCTGACAATGGATGTGTTATACTGGAAGAGTTAACTAGACAAAATATTCCGACAAAGAAGCAATTTGTTGATACTTATCGACAAGGGTTGATTACTGAAGGTGGTGTAGGTTATAGACAGACTGTTGTTATTCGATCGTATGAAGTTGGTGCAGATAAAACTGTGACACTTGAAAGCATACTTAATCTATATCAGGTGACGATTGTTAAAACTATTGAGAACTTGTATTTCTTAAATCACCCATTTGAGAAAAACCCGAAAAGAATAATGGGTTTGTGTGTGTGTGTGTGCGTGTGCGTGTGTGTGTAGGAAAGTGCATTGAATCATGTATGGATGTCTGGACTTCTAAGCAATGGATTTGGAGCTACACATGGAATGATGAGAAATAATCTTATCTGGGTTGTTTCGAGAATGCATGTTCAAGTTGATCACTATCCAATCTGGTAAGACCTGTCAATCACGTCAATTTCTCTGAGTCTCAGAGTGCATAGAATTATAGTCAAATACTTTTGATATCATTTCTAACGACCCAAATATCTCACAATATGAACTTATCTTCATATGTCAATACAAGAATCTGCCTGATTGGTGGTGACCTAATGTGAAACTTACAAACAGATACTCGTATTTTCCAATCTTGGACTAGTGTATAAGATCAACTTACAATCAATCAATACAATGTAACATTTTTTCGAACTATGCAGGGGGGAGATAGTGGAAATTGATACATGGGTAGGTACATCAGGGAAGAATGGAATGCGTCGAGACTGGTTAATCAGAAGTCAAGCAACTGGCAACATTTATGCAAGAGCAACCAGGCATATACTTAACACACATACATACATACATACATACATAATATACACATATATGATATATGCACATTCCTTCACAAAACTAATAGATAAAACCATGAACTGAAACAGCACTTGGGTGATGATGAATGAGAAAACAAGACGACTATCAAAAATGCCAGAAGAGGTAAGGGCCGAGATTTCACCTTGGTTTATAAGTAAGCAAGCAATCAATGAAGATGTACCTGACAAGATTAGTAAGCTGGACAACGCGGCAAAATATGTCAACACTGATCTGACGGTAATATTCTCGCAGATGTTTATCAACATTAGTTGATGCTTATATTTGTGAAAGGTGAAGAAAGGAATACAATAATTAACATATTTTCTAATTTGCAGCCAAAGAGAAGTGATTTGGACATGAATCACCATGTAAATAATGTGAAGTATGTAGGATGGATGCTCGAGGTAGAAACCTAAACTATAAAATCAGTTTCTCATGATGTCAATCTGAATTATAGATTTGACACTTACCAAAATTTTCCCTACAGACCATTCCTGAACAGATATTAGAGTCTCATCAACTATCTAGCATTGTTCTTGAATATAGAAGGGAATGTGGGAGTTCGGATATTGTTCAATCACTGTGTGAACCAGACAAAGATGTACTCAATGGATATTCTTTGGCATCAGAAATTCTCGAGGGAAGTGGGATTCCGAAGTCATTTGGTAAGGGGAAGCAGAGGTATACACATCTCCTTCATATTGAAGAGATGGGAAAGAATCAAGAGATTGTTAGAGGACGAACTACATGGAAGAAAAACTGTCTAACATGCAATTTTCTACCTAGTAAGTTGTGTATTGTTCGGATAAGAGGAATTCAGCAAAATTTCCTATCAGAACATCATCAAGAATTCATCAGTCGGAGAAAAGATGGAAAATAAATTAGTACGATGAAGAGCATAAGGTCGAATTGATTTCAAGTCAATTTCTCAGATTTTCAATGTTCTTGTTCTGCTGTCAAGGTAACCTACATGAGGTTCCTTGAAGCGCAAATTCCTGGAAAGGTACCGGAACACAATCAAAATCATGGATTGTTTGATCTGAAATATAATCCATATTCCTAAGGTTTTCAAATCAAGTTGGATCCTAAAAGTATTGGTCAAACCAAGTTGGACTGTATGTATGTATGCATGAATGCTTGAATGTAAGTATATAACACTGAAACAGATAATACCGAAAAACATTAAAAAAAAGTTGAGAATTGACAAAAGATAAAGGAAATCCGCTGTATGAATTAAATTATGAATATATGATACAAGAAAATACATCATAATAAACCGGAATGTTCAAGACGGCTCATGCTTATAAAGTTTAGAAATAACTATCTAAGCTAAGTCACAAATGGTTCTAACCCTAATAACTCACAGAGAATGAGGTTAGAAAAATATCGCACCACCTATTCAGAAAGTAATTATACTCTGCAATTGTAACTCTGATCCTCTAATCTAAGAGAATATGCATTTACAATTTTATAAGGGGTTTCAGTATATACAACAGGGACTGAGGCCCATAAAAACGGAAGGAATGAAAGAATTATGTGCTGTAATGGAAGGATCATAAACTCTTTCTCCTTATAATTCGTTGCAATTGCCAAGACCAGACAATAAGGAATATCATAATAATCGCCCCGACTGATGACCAGAATATTACCAACCATAAAGGCATTGGTTTAGGATATAATCCTGGGGGAATTACAAATATCACTAATGTCAGTACACAATTTTGGAAGTTGGAATATTGGAGATATAATAGAGATCGTACCATTTCCAAACTTGATACAAATGAGGAGTTCGACAATGCAAATAGCAAGAGAAAGCCAACAAAAGGCTCCAACCTTCTTCACTGGTTTTCTGAAAATTGAAGCAGAAATTTATCAAAGGCACAACAGTAATTAAAACAATTTAATAGTTGTGATTATTTGAATAAATGGCAGAGAGAGAGAGAGTACCGGTCCTGGAGATATGAATTATATTCACGAATTGTTGGTATTGCAATTAACCACCACAAGATCAACCTATAAGCAATCACAGGGTTTCTAGGAGGAATCCAAAGACAAAACTTTAGAAAGAACGTGTTTAGCTCCACCGTCAAGAAGATGATGCAAAGACTTAGAACTTGAATAAAACGCCACGGACCAAGCAGAGGGTGCCACTCATCTTTATCCCACTGTGCTGGTGTAAATTGTCCTAATGTACGTTTGACCTGAAATAAACAAAGAGACATTACTGTGACATAAATTTCTTACACAAAAAAACGACAATTAAACAATATAGGAAAAAAAGTTCCAATAGTATAAAAGTAAAAAACATACTTTTCCAATTATATTAGGTTGACGGCTTATGCCAACCCACTCATAGGTTCTTCCATCAAAGTACCTCACAGTATGCATTCCTGCCCAGATACCTGCAGTTTAACCAAACGGAACATATCACATAGGCCGTAACCGAACAAAGAAATTTTTTTTCAATTAAATGGATAGTTTAGTCTCACCAAACCAGTTGCAGATCAGAATATCAAGAACGATACTGTCCCACCAGCACTCGTTAAAGTTTGGTAACATGTGGCGAAAAGTAAGCTGACAATCCAAAAGAAATGTCACTAAACGAGAAAGATTTAGCATATAAATTAAAGTAATTTCAAGATCCTATACCCAGAAAGACCATCCAAACTGAGAACAGGAACCACAACATAGCTGTACTTACAAGGTCAAGAAACTAACCTCCATCAACTCAAATCCAATTGATAGAACCCACAGAAGAGGCTGATTACGGATCATTATAGCCTTGCCCCACCAACCAAAAAAATGTGCTAGTACAAATTCGTCAAATAATGTTTCCTATGAATAACTAACCAATCAGAACTCTGTGGGATTCTACTATTTTATGAATGTAAGTCGAGAACAAAAAGATACACACGAGGAAAAATAAAGTAGAAAGACTGAAGAAAAAGAAATCATACATAAACATTCTTAAACCTGCTTGAGGGATTTTCAGGAACGTAAATGCGACAATCAGTCCCATACGATCTTTCAGGAAGTTCTGCAAGCAATCGTGTAAACAAAAACCAACATTATGAATATGCATTCAAGGGGCTATAGTGAGCTTTTCAACTCTCAAACAACAAGAAAAAACGGGCAGCAAAAGGAATTTATCCATGTGCTAATAGTGTTTCAGAAAATCGAGATGGATTACCAACACCAAGATCAGGATGAAGATACTTCATGAATTGCCGAGCATCATCACGCCTCTGGAAGACAAGAAATAATAGCCATCAGTAACCATTAATTCAGAGAGAGAAAAAGAGGTAATCAGACCAAACTACAACACTTCATTTGCTTTCCTTTTCTTTGCAAACAAGGGTTACATGCCTCTTGGAGCAAGTTAATTTTGGCAAGAAAAAAATGAAATGCTGGAAGAATTTACCTTCAAATTCAAACAAGATTGAATATTTACATGAACAGACTACACTACTAAGGAACATTTGCTGCAAAGAAAACCGACCTGGAAAAGCAAAAATGCAAGCGAAACAAGGTAAACAACTGCCATTCCATGAACTAAGCGCCACATCGCAGGATGCGGTCTAATAAGGACTCTGTAAGAAAACATAAACTCAATTACTGGCAAATAAAGTATTCAGTCAATATAATACATAAGCACAGCCTAAAAATAAAATCAACCATCATGCTACTGAAATTAATAAATTACTCACGTAGTTGGGGCTTGCAGCAAGCAATAAGCAAGAAAAACTGCAATCATCGCCCATACGCCCCTATGAGAAACAGTTCATACAAATCAATTGAAAAATCTTATCAAAGATAAAAACAACAAGAGATTCTCAGATGATGATTACAACAGAAACAATTCCAAACCTTTTAACAGATGTGACAACATCAGCAGATGCATTACTATCAGGATCAAGAACTCCACTCACCCAACTGGTACACACATCCAGAGAAACAACAAAGAAGAAAGAAAATTAGCCATTAAAAAAATCAGATGATAACTGTTAAATATGTTAAACTGAAGCAAAAGAGATAAGCTTATTAAATGCGTGCTAGTTATAGAGTAATGCCACAGGTCCCCTCCACATACATAAACACCACTTACAATAAGGACCAACAGTCATCATAGTTGAGCATAGGCAAAATATGTAGGCAACACCACCCCGAAAATCAGTATAAGTGATTTTATCAGTCCAATTTCATTCTTTATAATGTGGAAGACAGGAGATCTAACTTAACATGAAAAGAACAAATATATGACAATATACATTTTCTTTAACAAGCTAAAATGAAGTTCTGCAACATGACTAATAATAATGACTACAAAACAGATGCAAGATATACAATTTAAAATCAACATATTGTATCTACTTAACAAATTTGGTCAAATGTGTAGCCATGAGAATCAACTAGCACCACAGGATCGGTATAACCTAACCACTTATCAGCATACACTCACATTAGAAAACATGCACCAATAAGCAATAATGAAATTGTCCGAGGCTTGTATGCCCACGATGTCCACGGATCCAGCTCATCATCACCATTTGATAGACTAAAAACACCATTTTCATGGAGTATATGATCTTTTCTTCGGACTTTCCTATGATCATTAAGTTCCATAGATATCCTTTCTAATGGATACAAGTAGCCCACTGCAAATAACAATACAAAGTTAGTACATGTCTACAACAACTTGAACAATATTGATTTAATATATGGCAGAATGAAAAAGAAGTCCAAATATTACTGGCACATATATACAACCTAAAACACATAATAAGAACATTCACCAATACTACAACGTTTCTGGAACTGACTAACAATTCTCGTCTATGGGGACGTGCTTTTGGATTCTTCAACGCTATACAGAACAGAGGTTTTCATACAGCTCACTTCATAAAGTCTAAATGCCCAAAAGCATGGAATGCAAAAGCCATTCGAATTAAGAGAATTTCTAAAGCGATTCAATAAATACGGGAATCTAGCCAAGTGTGAAAATGGAACAGCTAATCCTATATAAAGTTAAGGTCCCCACAGATTACCCTACAAGTAACATTCGATACCATTATGTATAGCCCAATGGTCCACTCATGATAATTCCACCACC
>JAYMTB010000667.1:0-13123 GCA_036897585.1 Francoa sonchifolia
CTTTAGGTTTCTTGGTATAGTGAAGCCTATGCTTTCTCTTTGTCCCATAGGTTAACCTGCTTGTTTAGTAGGTAAGGCTATTACGTATGATTTAGTTAGTAAGGCTATTACATAGTATCTTTCTTCAAATTCATTGTATTAATTTTAAATCTGATATCTTGCATAGGTGGTTCATCGTGTAAATAAGTCAAATGTGTTGTCCCTAGGTCATTGAAGCTGTAATAATGGAAGAAGATGAGGAGAGAATGAAGGATGTTGGAGAAGTGTCTAGGAAATCTTCAGATGTCTTGGAAGTAGTTAGTGTTGTAGAGGAAAATTTAGCACGATTCACTCAAGAATTAGTTAATGTTCCTGGTGAGGATGAAACTCAAGTAGGGGTCAACAATGTGGAGGTGCAAGGGGTTGATTCTGCAACATCAGTTGCGGATGAAGATCAATTTGAGCAGGTATCTTTGAAAGACCAAGAGAAGTCTGCTGTCAAATCTCAGGATTATAATGAGGATGCAAACCGATCTTCAAACTCAGATAATTCAAGGAACTCAACCGGTGCATTCGAGGAAACTTCCCAATATTCTCCTGGGACGTTTTCATCAGCAGATTATGATTCTTTTTCTGTTCCTCAAGTACATCATGATTATTCTTACTCAAGCCCTGGGCCCGAGAGACAATCAGGTAATTCCTTCAAAAAATCAGGCTCATCAGCTAGTTTTGATTCTAATTATTATGGTGATGCTGGATTCTCTCCCATTGGTTCGCCACAAAAGCATAGGCCAAAATCCGTTATGCCAAATGTGTCTCCTGAGTTGCTACATTTAGTGGATTCTGCTATCATGGGAAAGCCTGAAAGCTTAAGCAAGTTGAAGAATATTGTGCAAGGCATTGAAAGTCTTGGGAGTGGGCAGGAGATGGATGGCATTGCTTTCTTGGTAGTTGATTCACTTCTTGCGACGATGGGTGGTGTTGAAAGTTTTGAAGATGATGAAGATAACAATCCTCCCAGTGTGATGCTAAACTCTCGGGCAGCCATTGTGGCAGGTGAACTTATTCCTTGGCTTCCTTGGCTAGGTGACAACGAGGTTACCATGTCTCCGAGGACTCGGATGGTTAGGGGATTACTTGCAATATTACGAGCATGCACGAGGAACCGAGCTATGTGCTCTATGGCTGGATTGTTAGGAGTTCTTTTGGATTCGGCGGAGAAGATTTTTGTTCCTGAAGTTGGTTCAACAGAACAGATAAGATGGGATGGAACATCTTTATGCTACTGCATCCAATATTTGGCAGCACATTCTCTTAATGTTGTTGATCTGCGTAGATGGTTTCAGCTAATTACTAAAACACTTACCACCATTTGGGCGACTCACTTAATGCATGCATTGGAGAAGGCAATGGGTGGAAAAGAGTCGAGGGGACCTTCATGTACATTTGAGTTTGATGGCGAAAGCTCTGGCTTGCTTGGTCCAGGGGAGAGCCGTTGGCCTTTTACCAATGGTTATGCATTTGCCACATGGATCTATATTGAATCATTTGCCGACACATTAAACACAGCAACAGCTGCTGCTGCAATTGCTGCTGCCGCTGCTGCCAAGTCCGGAAAATCATCTGCCATGTCCGCTGCAGCTGCTGCAAGTGCACTTGCAGGTGAAGGAACGGCGCACATGCCACGACTTTTCAGTTTCTTGTCTGCGGATAATCAAGGTGTAGAGGCATATTTTCATGCACAGTTTCTGGTGGTTGAAAGTGGTAGTGGAAAGGGGAAGAAGGCTTCTTTGCATTTTACTCATGCGTTTAAGCCGCAGTGCTGGTATTTTATTGGTCTAGAGCACACTTGCAAGCAAGGATTACTTGGGAAAGCAGAGAGTGAGCTGAGATTGTATATTGATGGATCCTTGTATGAAAGTCGTCCTTTTGAGTTCCCCCGGATCTCCAAGCCTCTTTCATTTTGCTGTATTGGGACAAACCCTCCTCCCACCATGGCTGGTTTACAACGTCGTCGCCGTCAATGCCCTTTATTTGCTGAGATGGGGCCTATATATATCTTTAAGGAACCAATCGGTCCAGAAAGGATGGAACGCCTGGCTTCTAGAGGAGGGGATGTGCTGCCTTCTTTTGGTAATGGGGCAGGTTTACCATGGCTATCGGCAAATGAATATGTGCAAAATATGGCAGAGGAAAGTTCGCTTTTGGATGCAGAAATAGGAGGTTGCATTCATCTTCTTTATCACCCCAGTTTGCTTTGTGTGCGATTCTGCCCGGATGCTTCCCCTTCTGGTTCTTCAGGTGACAAATGTTTATATATTTATACTTTGAGAAAATAACTCTGGATTATTCTTACATGTGCATACAGGCATTTGAAGGTTTCATCAAGTCCCCATGGTGCCTAATTTCATACCATGATAATTAGTTCTAAACTAAAATATACATGTACTATGGCATATGATTCAGGCATGCTGCGACGACCAGCGGAGGTTCTTGGACAAGTTCATGTTGCAACACGAATGCTACCCGTGGAAACTCTGTGGGCTTTGGCCTACGGAGGCCCAATGTCTCTACTTCCTCTTGCAGTCAGTGACGTGCATAAAGATAGCCTTGAACCACAACAAGGGAATCCTCCGTTGTCTGTGGCCACAACTGCTCTTGCTGCTCCAATATTTAGAATTATATCCATGGCTATTCAACACCCAAGGAACAATGATGAGTTGTGTCGTACCAGAGGGCCTGAGGTTTTGCCAAGAATTCTAAATTATCTTCTGCAGAATTTGTCTTCACTTGATGTTGGAAAGCATAATGGAGTAGGGGATGAGGAACTTGTTGCATCAATTGTTTCCCTATGTCAATCTGAGAAAAATAATCATACACTTAAAGTGCAGCTTTTCAGTACAATGCTTTTGGATTTGAGAATTTGGAGCTTGTGCAACTATGGGCTGCAGAAGAAGCTTCTATCATCACTTGCAGACATGGTTTTCACAGAGTCAACTGTGATGCGAGATGCCAATGCTATTCAAATGCTTCTTGATGGCTGCAGAAGATGCTATTGGACAATTCGTGAGAACGACTCTGTTAATACCTTTTCACTAAATGAGGGAACATGCCCAGTTGGCGAAGTAAATGCTTTGGTTGATGAACTCTTAGTGATGATTGAACTCCTTATATTAGCAGCATCTCCATCACTGGCAGAAGATGATCTCCGTTGTTTACTTGGTTTCATGGTTGACTGTCCACAACCCAATCAGGTATTTACTCTATCCGAGATTGTTATATAAGTTTTTACAATAATGTTTTGCAGGAAATTAATCAATAGTTAGTTTTGACTTTTTGAATGTGACAGAAATTTATTGCATTATTTAAAAGGTCCCTAAGCCACTAATGGAATATCTGTTTTCAAGGTTTTGCCAAATAAGAATAGGAGAGAATATTGCTAAAAGGACTATTTTGAAAACATGATAGAACAAATAGAATGTGTGATTTGCATAAGTTGGCTAAATACCTTAACTGTTTATGAGGTGTAAATCTGTGAAGATCACAATGATCTTTCAAAGACTTGTACTTATTTTATTTTTTTGCCTTAATGAGTTTTGGTTCTCTGCAGTTTTTTTTTTCTAATGATTTCACATTTTAAAATTTGACAATTGTTCAGGAACTGCCTACATTTTGTTATGATGGACCCATTGTACTTTATTATGGAACTTGGACACAATTTACAAGCCATAGTGTTTTTTGTTTTTGTTTTTGAATGACTCCAAATATATTCTTCTTTCAGGTTTCTAGGGTGTTGAATCTGATCTATAGGTTGGTTGTACAACCGAACACATCTAGAGCTCACACATTTGCTGAAGCATTTGTAGCCTGTGGTGGGATAGAAACACTTCTTGTCCTGCTGCAACGAGAAGCAAAATCTGGTGATAGTGTTTCAGAATGTACAGCGATTGATGAGAGGTTGTCATCCCAGGAACCAGAACCAGATTCCAGTAGTGGGTTAATATGTCAGGAAGATGAAGGGGAATCCCCTGAGGAAAAGGAATTGAATTTGTACGAGAAACATTGTGAACCTGAACCCCTAAATAGTGGTAGCAGCTATAATGCAGCTTCTACAGGCATGATAATTGGAAGGATGTCATCTGTTCCTGAAAATCCTTTTATTAAGAATTTGGGAGGCATAAGTTTTAAGATTAGTGCTGACAATGCAAGGAATAATGCTTACAATATAGATAGAAGCGATGGAATTGTTGTTGGGATCATTGGGCTGTTAGGTGCTTTAGTAACATCAGGGCACCTGAAATTTGGTTCCTTTGATCACTCAGATTTGACAAGCAATCTTCTGGGTAGTAGGCTGCATGAAGGAGGTGGTACCATGTTTGATGATAAGGTTTCTCTTTTACTTTTTGCTTTGCAGAAGGCTTTCCAAGCAGCACCAAATAGGCTTATGACTAGCAATGTATATACAGCATTATTTTCAGCAACGGTAAGACATAACTTTACTCATTATTATTATTCTTTTTTATCCTGTGCCATTCAATTAATAATATTCTGAAAGTTCATTCTTTGACCTTTAAATCTGCTTATTAGGATTTTACCATATTGAATGACTTTTAGGCTTTATCACAACGAATCTTTATCTTGAAGATTAAGTTTTCTTCTGTTTTGTTTTATCTCCTAGCGTTCTACTTGGTTTTATAACTGTAGAGTACAACATATCAGTTTACTTGTCTTACTTTCAGCACTATGCTTCTAAAGTTTAATTCTCCCCCGTGTGATATTCTTTTAAAAACATGTCTTAGATCCTCATGAATTTGAAAAGTTTTCTTCTTAAAAGTTTTTTTTTTAATTGTTGGGAACTGTTCATGCAAAATTAATGTGCTAAATAGAAGTTCAGTAAGCGAACCCTTCTACAGGGAAAAGGGAAACTATACATAGTTGCTGAGATTATGCCTTTTTGTTTCAGATAAATGCTTCATCAGCAGATGATGGGCTGAACATATATGATTCTGGTCATCGCTTTGAACATTTGCAACTGCTGTTAGTTCTTCTGCGATCACTTCCATATGCATCTAGGGGTTTGCAAAGCCGAGCACTACAGGTTACTAGTTTCGTATTTTCAGTTTTTAAGTAGGTATTTATGTGAATTTTTGCAAATTTTATTTTCTTCATGGTGTTTGAAGTTAAAAGAAAAAGGTTCATACCTTGGGTGAATGTAAATGCGTGGTGTTCCCTTACTATATTTGGAGATTGGGTGATGCACATGTTTATCTGTTGGAAATGGTAAAAGTTTTTTAATTGAAATCCAGACCGAGGTAGTGTGGTTGTACTGTTTAATGATACATAAGATTTTCCATTTCCATTTTCTTAACATAGCAAGACAGAGTAGCTGGATGGGTGAGTTAGTTATAATAATAATGCTCGAGATATGTCTTGATTTTCTACTCTGAAAGAGTTGAATAAAGGTTGCATCCCTCATGCATGATTATTTTTTCTTTTATTTATTTCACACTTTTGGTTCTTGTTTTCACGGTTCTTCTTGATATTCTATTTTTGTTTCTGAAGTGCTTCTTTCCATATGATTTCAGGATCTTCTGTTTTTGGCATGCAGTCATCCGGAAAATAGAAGCAGTCTTACAAAAATGGAGGAATGGCCTGAGTGGATTCTGGAGGTTCTTATTTCTAATTATGAGGTAATATCATTCAGTTGAAAAATAGTTTTTTTTTTTTCATTTTTATCATGTTCATATTTTGGCATGAGTACATCTTGAAACATGCCATCTTTTTGAGGTAGGAAAGTTTAATTTCTAGTAGTGAGAATACCCGCTTAGTTCTTTCCTTTGTATAGATCCGTGATATTCCCTTGTATAATATTCTACCATATTACTTGTTCTTACAGATGAGTGCGAGCAAACAATCAAATTCAGCAAGCCTGGGCGATGTAGAGGACTTAATACACAATTTCCTGATTATCATGTTAGAGCATTCAATGCGCCAGAAGGATGGATGGAAGGTTGAGCTTATTTTCTTATGTTTTCTTCATTGTTATCTTACTTTATCTGTTCTCAAACTTGGTCTCTTGGCCTCTTTGGATTTAATAATTTTTTTGCACTTAGTCCTGTATTTTCTCCATGTGATTTAATTTCCGACTAAAACAAGGCTTTCTGTAATCATACAGGCTTCACTTGCTGTACCTCTGTGTCACTGGCTGTATAAAAATAATGATAAAGTGCATGTTACTAATACACTAGCACATCTCCATCTATGTTTTACCTGTAACTCTGTGAAGATCATTTCTTTGGATGTTTAGATACAGTACTTTTTTTATAGTTTGCTCAGCTTAATATTTAAATTGTTGGTTATTGCTTCTCTTTTCAGGATATTGAAGCTACCATTCATTGTGCAGAATGGCTTTCTATTGTGGGTGGATCTAGCACAGGAGACCAAAGAATCAGGTGTTACTATATAACTTTCCTGTTTGATTAAAAGTTTTTTGATTTATTGAAAGTGCTAATTGTTTTTGGATTTATTGAAGACGCGAGGAATCATTGCCTATATTTAAAAGAAGGCTCTTGGGTGGCTTGCTGGACTTTGCTGCAAGGGAACTTCAAGTTCAGGTATATTCTGTTAAGAGTAGTTTTTGGTCTTTACTTGAAGAAATATTAGATTACAATTACTTAAATACTTTGATGCCTGAGTGCATTGGTTATGAATTGGTTATTCAATTGTATTGTGTAAGATGTCTTCAATTGTAATTTGTAAATGTAGAAGTTTGTTCCCTGAACTTAATGTAATTATGAGTAAGACGTCTACAATCTTACTAGTGTTTTCTTTTCTGATCGATAACAACATTACTCTCTGTTTATTGTTTTTAGTTGAAACATGGGAAAATTTGCAGTTATTTCTACATCCAGCTTTTCTTTTGCTGCAGACTCAAGTAATTGCTGCTGCAGCTGCTGGTGTTGCAGCTGAAGGTTTATCACCGCAAGATGCAAAGGCAGAAGCAGATAATGCAGCTCAGCTTTCTGTGGCTTTGGTAGAGAATGCAATCGTGATTCTTATGCTGGTTGAAGATCATTTAAGATTACAGAGCAAGCTCTCTTCTGTTTCACGTTCTACCGATGGTGTTTTATCACCCCTTTCATCTGTAGCTCCCATGGGTAACCGCTCACGTTCATTGACTGGAGAGTCATTTGATGCTTTTGGTGATCGCAAATCATCATCTAGAAACTCTGGGGGACTTCCTCTTGATGTATGTTGGCCACTTTGTTTTAAACACAACATTTTCTCACACTAAGATTTATTTGCTTAATAAAAGCTTTTGTGATGTCATATAGCTTTACAACTTCTTTGATTCTTTTTTTGTCCTTTAATATCCATAGGATGGTTCCTTGACTGCTTGACTGTCGGCCTTGTGTTTCATCACTTAGAAGTGGATCTTTTCAAATTACACTTAGTTTACTGGCAGACAGTTTTAGGTTGTTAAGCATTGGAATTTCCAAATACTATATAATGTATTGGTGATAAACGAGAAATTTGGCCTGTTCACAAAATTTTTGTTTGTTTTCATGTAAAATTGAATATTATAGCCTGTTACTATTTCTACTCTCATGTGTGTCAGTTTGTTTTTCCAATGAACTTACACAGATTTTTATCAGGTCCTTGCTTCGATGGCTGATGCAAATGGGCAAGTTTCTGCAGCAGTTATGGAACGTCTTACTGCAGCTGCTGCTGCTGAGCCTTATGAATCTGTTTCCTGTGCTTTTGTGTCATATGGTAGCTGCACTAGGGATTTAGCTGGGGGTTGGAAGTACAGGAGCAGATTATGGTATGGTGTTGGTCTTCCTTCAAAAGCAGATCTCTTTGGTGGCGGGGGTAGTGGCTGGGAATCTTGGAAGTTGGCTTTGGAAAAGGATGCAAATGGAAACTGGATTGAACTTCCGTTGGTAAAAAAGTCAGTTTCTATGCTCCAGGCTCTATTGTTAGATGAATCTGGACTTGGTGGCGGTCTTGGCATTGGTGGAGGATCTGGCACTGGAATGGGTGGGATGGCATCACTTTACCAGTTATTGGATAGCGACCAACCATTTTTATGCATGCTCCGCATGGTTCTTCTTTCAATGAGGGAAGAAGACAATGGTGAAGATGGTATGCTTATGAGAAATGTTAGCTTTGAGGACGGGATGACAGAAGGATCTCACTGGCAAGTGGGAAACATTTTGTCAAATAATAATAGTGCACGAATCATGACGCGAACGCCACGGTCCGCACTCTTGTGGAGGTAAAGTTACCTGAACATATTTTTTTCCAAGCCCCCCTTGAAATTTATTCCTCTCAATAGTGGAATTATCTCCATAGATCTGCCAATGCCAATCCTTTTTTTTAGTGACTTCGATATCCAGAACATCAAATTTGAAGGTACTTTGACTCTCGAAATTCAAGAAAAACCATATAAATGATAACTAGATTGTCAGACAAATACTAGCCTTTGATTTCCTATTTATGAAAAGCATAACTTAATGCACATTTGGTGCACCCATGCACTGTTCCATAAGCTCTTGCAAAGAGTTTTAAGGGGGAGTCCGAAAATTACAGCAAGTGTCAATATCAGTACACGTGGTGTCTGTATGTCATATATATGATATATCATCCACAATTTATTCTCCACTTTCAACTGGTTTTAGACCTCTAAAAAAGCATTCTGGGATAATTTTGAAATGTAGTGGTAATCATATGTTGCTTTAAAGCTCTTCTTTGTTTGCTTTTTTATGAGTTTTATGAACTTGAGTGATTTTCATCCCTTTCAACATCAAGTGGTTAATAGTTCTTATTATTGATATGCAGTGTGCTTTCACCTGTTCTAAACATGCCAATTTCTGAGTCCAAGAGACAGAGAGTATTGGTTGCATCTTGTGTTCTTTATTCTGAGGTTAGTTTCATTTTAAAACTTGGTGTTATTTCAAAAAAAATTTACATCTTTGCATAGTTGTTAAATGTTCATCACTTTGTTTGACTATTATTTTATTCCACCTTGTGAAATGGTTGCACTTCTGTTGTGCTCATTGTTGTTCAATTGTTCGTGTATCTACCTTAGTATGCATAAATGATGCAGGTATGGAATGCTGTCAGCAGGGAGAAAAAGCCTCTTCGCAAACAGTTCCTTGAGGCCATTTTACCTCCATTTGTTGCAATCTTGAGGAGATGGCGACCACTTTTGGCTGGGATTCATGAACTTGCTACTGCTGATGGTTTGAATCCTCTAAATGTCGATGACCGTGCATTGGCTGCCGATGCATTGCCCGTAGAGGTTAGTAAACTCCAACTATCTTATATCTCTTTTGTCAATGACCTGCAAATACAAGTAATTGACATTTCAAATCAACTTGTAACATTTCTGTTATTTTATATTCTCTTTTAACTTCATTGAATGTGACATGCCTATTTGTGTGTTACTTATTACTGCTGTGAGTATATCATGTAATTTCTTATCATAATGTTTATAATTAATATCAAGAAATCTCAAATCTATCTTTCTCAGGCGGCTCTTGCCATGATCTCTCCAGCATGGGCTGCTGCGTTTGCATCACCACCTGCTGCAATGGCATTGGCAATGATTGCTGCTGGTGCATCTGGGGGTGAAACCCCAGTTCCGCCAACAACAGCACAGCTTAAGCGTGACTCTTCATTGCTAGAGCGTAAAACCGCTAGGCTTCATACATTCTCAAGCTTTCAAAAACCTTTGGAAGTTCCTAATAAATCTCCTGCTGTTCCAAAGGACAAGGCTGCTGCAAAAGCTGCTGCCTTGGCAGCTGCACGTGATCTTGAACGCAATGCTAAGATTGGTTCAGGTAGAGGTCTTAGTGCAGTAGCAATGGCCACATCTGCACAGCGGAGGAATGCAAGTGATATGGAGCGTGCAAAGAGATGGAATGTTTCTGAAGCCATGGGTGTTGCCTGGATGGAATGTCTTCAACCTGTTGATACTAAATCAGTCTACGGAAAAGATTTTAATGCTATATCTTATAAGTTTATTGCGGTCCTTGTTGCAAGTTTTGCTTTAGCAAGAAGCATGCAACGGTCAGAGGTATGTTGTTGTCTACTTTCCTTGTGGTTGTCATTAGTTTGTTCAGGGAGGTTATAAGAACTCTCTCTCTCTCTCTCTCTCTCCCTCCAGATTGACCGGCGGGCACAAGTTGATGTACTAGCTCGCCATCGTTTATGCATTGGAATTCGAGCATGGCGCAAACTCATCCATCGATTGATAGAGATGAAATGTCTCTTTGGGCCTTTTGGGGACCAGTTATGCAATCCTCCACGTGTATGCTCTCAGATAAACTTGTTTTGCTATGCTACACAATTATCTGATATTACTTCTCATTTTTATTTTGTCCTTACACACTTGTATATGCCTGATTGGTTTTATTTTTGTTTTAGATTTTCCTGTATTTTTTAAAAAGATGTTTTTATGATGTAGGTTTTCTGGAAGCTAGACTTTATGGAAACCTCTTCTAGGATGAGGCAATGTTTGAGGAGGAACTACAAAGGGACTGATCATTTTGGTGCTGCTGCTAATTTTGAAGATAACATGGAGACGGGTCATGATCAAGAGAATGCGATAAATCCATCTAATGCTCCTATTTTGACAGCAGAAGCAATTTCGATGGAGGAGACTGTAAATGAAGATGATGAGCAGATAGAGAATCTGGATGGTAGGGCATACGATATAGAACAGAGTGGGGAGAGTCAGCCAAGGTTGTCTTCAACAGCTCAGCAAAACATGCAAATCCCTGCAGAATCTGATGATACTCAGGTTACTGCTGATAAAGATTTGGTCCAAAGTTCCGCAGCAGCTGCCCCTGGGTATGTTCCTAGTGAACTTGATGAGAAAATTGTTCTTGAGCTTTCTTCATCGATGGTCCGACCACTGAGGGTTATGCGGGGAACCTTTCAAGTAAGTATTATAATTTTTTGCATAAGCATCCCTCACTTACATATTTCTTTTTCTTTCTTCAATTTTGTTTAAAATCCGTTGGCATTGCAGCTTCCTATTTGCTTTATTTCTCTCTATATAAACAAATAATTCACCAAACTTTTCAATTATCTTGTTGTCGAAATTGTTGCTTCTTGAAACCATTGTGTCAGCTGTAGTATAGCTAAAGCTGGTAGTGTTTATGAGCTTGGTGTGGTGCCAGTGCACTCTGCAATGGTGCTGTAGTCAGTGGATGACCATGGCTCATGGTTGTTATGATTTCAATTTTCTTGTGTGATTTTCAATGAAAGGTGTCTCCTAAAGGAAAAGAAACTAAGGCACATCAAAGTCGTCCCAGGGGTTAGTTCGAGGAGGAAGCTTATAAATCGGAGAGTTCAGAATTCCGAATCGCCCTTAACACTATACTATAGGGAACGTTCTCTTGATACTAGATTGGAGATTGAGAACAAACATCTCTCTGTCATGTGTGCTCTAAAGTGCATTTGCACTATCCCTTCTTTAATAGTCTGATCTTTTCTTGCTATATAAATGTATTTCCCAGTGACTGAAACATTTTCTGGGAAAAACTATAAATAAAACCAAACAATGGAGGGGTTTACTAAATTCTCTTGTATTGAGCAAAAACTTGTATGCTTACATCTATTTGGTGCGGGTAATTTTTCTTAAAATATTTGACCTATTTATTGTATATATTTACGATATCTATTAATATTCGTACGGGAATCATTGTTTCAGGTGACAACTAGGAGAATTAATTTTATAGTTGATAAGACAGAGGGAAATACTTTGGCAGATCTGTCAGATGTTACAGAACAAGAAAAGGGTCACAGTTGGTTGATGTCTTCCCTTCATCAAATTTATAGCCGAAGGTATAATTATGATAGATCTTTGTTGACTAATATTTACTGTAAAACACATATCGTATCCTATATTTTTAATATTAAGATTTATTGTATCAGTGTACCGTTGTACCCACATCATGTCCAATGGTTAACATTTATAACTCTTGTTAGTATTTTGTTCTAATCTCAGATATCTGCTAAGAAGAAGTGCTCTGGAACTGTTTATGGTTGATCGTTCAAACTTCTTTTTTGATTTTGGGGTATTGCCTTTTGAACTATGCCTGTCTCATTTCTTTTGCGTTGTCCTTGTGTAAGCTTATTTACAAGGTTCTCGATGCTTGATTGTTTTCTAGTGGTTATTCAAACTGTTTCTTTTTCTTACTATTTTCAAATTCTTCCAGAGCACTGAGGGGCGGAGAAATGTATATCGCTCTATTGTTCAAGCACGTCCTCCTCATTTGAATAATATTTATCTGGCAACTCAGGTAACATTCTTTCCAGAGTGTTTCCTTCATATATATGTCTTCAAAGTAGTTTAATAATAAATACCACTCTTCATATTTATTACAAATCCAGAAGTATTTAAATAAAAACTTTTCTGTAGAGACCCGACCAACTGCTGAAGAGAACTCAGCTCATGGAGCGTTGGGCTAGGTGGGAGGTGCGAATGATAGACAGATAAATCATGAATCTCATTTTTAAGCTTTTTCATTTTCTTTTGTTCAAATGAATATTTGAAAAATGATTGTATTAATATGTTCTTGTGCAGATCAGCAATTTTGAATATTTAATGCAGCTCAATACATTGGCTGGACGCAGCTATAATGACATGACTCAGGTGGAAATTCCTGCGAACTTGCTAAATTTTTTTTATATGGAGGAAATCTGCAGTTCGATCACTAACTCTTTTACTTCATTTCAGTATCCAATTTTCCCATGGATTCTTGCTGATTACAGCTCAAAGAATTTGGATCTAGCCGATCCAACTTTTTACCGAGATCTTTCGAAGGTAAGAAAAAAAATGAAATTTTCTTTCAGTTAATGTAGATTGCATTTTTTATGCTGTCATTATAGCCTCATGTAACTTGCAGCCTGTTGGTGCTCTGAACCCTGATCGGCTAAAAAAGTTCCAAGAAAGATATTCTAGCTTTGATGATCCAGTCATTCCTAAGTTCCATTATGGTTCACATTACTCGAGTGCTGGAACAGTATGTTCTCTT
The DNA here is from genome assembly GCA_036897585.1 of Francoa sonchifolia. Classification (NCBI taxonomy): domain Eukaryota; kingdom Viridiplantae; phylum Streptophyta; class Magnoliopsida; order Geraniales; family Francoaceae; genus Francoa; species Francoa sonchifolia. Next base: position 13,029 of record JAYMTB010000667.1, read on the forward strand.
CCATTTGAACTGTTAAATTGGTCTTTTTTTTTCATACAATACATATTGTAATGATTGATTCAAATTCTTTTCCAGGTATTGTATTATCTTGTTAG
>JAYMTB010000668.1:0-13120 GCA_036897585.1 Francoa sonchifolia
ACATTAAAGTGATACAATCAATGCTAAATGGCTAATTCCAATTAATTAAAGACTTTTGTCAACTGCCAGGTGAAAGATCACGTGTACCACACCCAATAACCACAATCCATATCATGTTGAAAAAGGAACCATGGGTAATCTTTAACACACAGATGTGAGAGTCACCTAGTGCACATAATGTTTTTTTCCTAACCAAATTATATCGAGTGAGCTATACATTTAACATCTATTACTCTTATGGAAAATATATCAATGGTAAACAGCAAAGCAAAACAAACAAAAAGTAATTGATGTTGATAATCCACTAGACAATCAATCAATGATTAAACTGGCATATTGACGCAAAGAGATACCTTTATTAGATGTCTTCTTAAAGCACTTCGCAGCATCCACATAAGCAGAAGCAGCTTCATGCTGGCTATCTAACTGTACAACAAGAAGTCCACCAATAATGTCCTAATTAGCACAAAGCAACAATAAATGAAGCAAAAACAATGCTTAACATCTGTAAAATTTACCTTCATATGACAATTCGACAATTTGATGTAAACCAATCCAGCTCTATCCCCTGTAAATAATCAATAACAAACCGTCCAATCACCAAAATCCTTACACGTTGTAATAAACACAGAAATACTCATCAATACTCACATGATTTCGCAAGTTTATAGAAATTAGCAGATTTCTCGAACAACTCAACAGCATCTTCATATTTAGAAGAACCAAACAAACCCCATCCACTGATCTTCTTCTCCGCTCTCTTCTCAAAATTTTCTCCTTTCGTTGCCTGATCACTCATCCTCAATCTACGATTGCCGATGGAGAATTTTTCTAGGGCTCTTATGGCGATTTTTCTTCCTCCTAACGGTCATCGCCCGCCATCGGCAAGCTAAGCAGTTTTATTCATGAAGATTAGTTGGCCCGAGAAGTTCATGAAATGCGACCCATATTCATCATATATGGGCTTGGGCCAGCTTATGAAATGGGCTGATGGGCCCAATTTTTTTAAAAGTGGGAGCCTATGGTGTTTTTATGAACAAACAAGATTTCTTTCCATTTTTCCTTTTTGTCACAATCTTTTGAGTTGTACTAATTCAATTATTTCAAACTTTGGAAACTATATGGACCATTCATGACTTTTCTTGATGGCCCTAGGAATTTTTATGGGTCCTTGGTTGTTGGAAGCAGATATTAGTTGAAAAACAACAATCGAATTCATCAACGAGAAACTCTGACCGACACAAAATTTTACCTTTTAGGAGGACAAACATTTTTTTTCGATCATGATATATGTTTTCTCACAATGGAAATGTCTTTTACATATTCAGTTATGAGACTCATTTTAAATATACATATTGAGCATATTAATTATAAACTTAAGTAGTTTTCAGGAGGTACTCTCTTCAAAACTCCGTTCTGCAACTTATTTCAAATTTTTCATGCCTTGTGTCAGTAAGACCGTTGATTATCTCAATATCAACGTTTTAAGCCGACAGAAAATTTTCAGCTGTCTAAGAAAAAAAATATTAAATATACATATTCAAACTCATTATCTATAAAATAAAATTTTTGGATCAATAAATAATTTAACAAATATACATATGAACTTTATTATACCATAGCAATTTCTCCATTTTTGAATTGGGAAAAACGGATTATACTTAAATTCAATTACTATAATAAACGAATCAAATATGTAAATACAAATCCATTTCCCATCAAGGTTAATTTAGTTTGGTCCATTTATATTAAATAAAACAAAAGTTTCTCATATTATCGATCAAAAAACGTGCTGATAAATAAATAATGTGACACCATTGTCTCCTATAGCCTATCATCCAAATAAACTAATAATATTTCAATAAAAATTATTAGTGTGCATTGAATTTTTTCTCTAATGGTCAAAAAGATTTCAAACTTTCTACTTATGACCATATTTGTCAATATATCCTTTCTTTTCCTATCGATTAGACAAAAAATTAGATACGAGGCATGTCAATTGTCAGAGTCACTTAATTTGAATAAATATTGTGTAAAAAATATTATCTTAATAGTAAGATTTCATTGAGCATTATAGCATCACAATGATATGGTGATGACCCACTAAAATAAATCAAGTTTAAGAGTAATTTTATGTATAAATTTAGTAAAAACTACGAAAACAAATTCCGACCCAATTAATAATTTTGATATTCGAGTAATGGGTCATAAACAAAATTCCAATTTAGAAAAGATTTATTATAGTTTAATTGGAAAATGTAGACATCTTTATATGTGAAATAAATAAAGAATTAATGAAAGTGTTTATAATTGTCATTTACTAGTTATATCATAATCAATATGGTAGTGGAATGACAGGTCTTTGTGCAGAAAAGAACAAGAAAATCCAGCCAGAAAGTGAATTTATATTTTAAGTAATATAATTACCACTATTTAACAATTTTCATTAGATTAAGAGTTGATGATGATCTAGCACTAGCAGCATACAATTTGTCCTTCTCTATATTATTACACATGCTTGCCATGTTTTCTTTTAGTGTTTGGATGCATGTACAAATAATATTTAAATTGAGTATTTCAGTTTGATTCATAATTTCATCGACCATAAAAGATCATATGATTTAAAGAAACAAAGTTATATATTCTTTAAAAAAAATACCCGTGAAAATTATAAGAGTAGATTTAATCCAAACTTTTGGAAACACGACTTAGTGAGTAATTATAGAACACACAATTTTCTAATGTGGGTTACAACCAAATCTTATTCGGTTGGGAGAGATTGTTGTTGCTTGGTCCGGAACCAAATCGCTTGATATTTGGTTCAGGGATATATTCGTAATTTTTTGCATAAACTGGCAAATTGCTGGTCGGTACTTGTCAATTTTTGCATGAAATTACACTTATACCCTTGGACGAAGCTCGGTCCTTAACCAAACAACAATTTCTCTTCGTTTGGCGGTAATTACTGGATTTCGAAAGGATTGAAACTTGTCATTTTTGCATGAAATTACACCTATATCTTTGAACTAACCTTTGGTCCTTAACCAAACAACAATTTCTGTTCGAATGAAGTAATTACTGGATTTCGAAAAAATTGATTACTGTCAAATTTTGTATGAAATTACACTTATACCCTTGGACTAAGCTTGGTCCTTAACCAAACAACAATTTCTGTTCGTTTGGAGTAATTACAAAGGATTCATACTTGTTAATTTTTAGCATGAAATTACCCCTATACCCTTGGACTAAGCTCGGTCCTTAACCAAACAACAATTTCTCTTCTTTTGGGGAGTAATTACTAGATTTCGAAATGATTGTTAGAGATATTACGAGTTTCTCTCGATATTCATTGAAATTCGAAAATCACTCCTCGGTAACGGGAACGAGCAATCACAAAGGTAAACGAGGGCTTAAAAGTAAATGGGAAGTAAACATCATGAAAGTCACTACTAGAGAAGACATAATAATGAGATTAAAAATGAAAGAATTTGAATAAGATTATGAAAGCAAAATAGAAAAAAGAGAAAGGCGTGTGGGGCTGAGAATCACAAAGCACGTTAACATGTTTTCGTGGTTTGATGTTGTATTGTATCTACCATTTATATTTTAATTATGGGTCACTATGGTCCCATTCATTCCTATTGATTAGGTATTTTTTATTTTTTATTTTTTCTCATAGGCTACCAAAGATTTCCACTATCCTTTCATGGATGTCTACTCACGATCTCTCTCTCTCTCTCTCTACCCGTATGAACCAAAGTTAGGGAACGAATCAAATGAAAAAAACATAACAAACCGGAAACAAAAAACATGGTTCAGCAAGGCGTCTACGTCCATGATGGCACTAGGTTTTTCTTATTATAAGAATTATGTTATTATTACAAGAATTATGCCTGTATATAGGAAAATTAGAGGGATACCAATCACTGAACATGTAACTTTGCAGAAGGGGTCATACTTGGAATATCACAGTACCAAAACATGAAATACTTTACTCTGCAAGTTATAAACACGACACTTTACTCTGCAAGTTAGAGTTTTTGGAGCAAATTGGTCCGCATTTGTCTATCCGTCTTCTTTCACATGAGGAAGAACATTAAAAACATTGAGAAGTGATTGTTTGACCGAAATGGTGGTGTGATTATTGGAGCGAAGAAAATAAGGATTACCTGATTATATTCTTCACTATAACAGCTCTGCAATGTGGGAAGTGGAAATGGGAAAAGACTTGGAATCCATTAACTGAAGGAACAAAGCGAAGTGGGATTAGTAAAAATGACAAACATCAGTTGAATATTGCTGCTTCACCTGAAAATGTGGCTTTAGCGCACAGGCCTGGTTTTGTTCTGCTTCCTCCAGGAGTTTTGTTAGGAAACAAATGTCAGCAACAGTGAGACACCAACTTTCCTGATTACGACTTGAAAATTTCCTTTCATGTTCTGCGGCAAGCAGCTTTCCTTAAAACATGGAGCATCCCATCCTCCTAGAATTATACGCAATGAAAAGGAATGATTAAGAAGGAACGTCTGCATTTTCATTGTCCTGCAATATTGTCTAATCTCGCACATCATAGTAAGTAAACGTGTCTTGAGATCATGAAAGAATTAGCAATTATACATAAACTATGAATCGATGAGAGCCACATTTAACATCATTTGAGCTATTTTAAACTCGAGAATCAAACATTCAAGCAAAGGGTCTTTTCTAGAAAGATTAAAAGAGCATATATGAAGTAATAAACTTGTGTTGGTATAGTGAGTAATGATAGGTATGGTGTTGTGGTGGTCCAATCCAAGTTGTGACAAACTTTTTTGGCTGTAAACTCATAGGGACCCACAACCAACTAAGCTGTTCAATGTATAAAGAGGCCCACACACACACCTACACCTCCAAACACTCTTCATTGAGGAAACCAATTTGTTATTATAAAAGAGAAGAGAAGGAAAGTCTGACAGAAACTGCAACTTCATTGTACCATTTTCACCATTTCTGGAGCTCTTCCTTCCTTCCTTTCTGGTTCAGAGGGTAGCATAAGAAGGTGTGTGTTAGCAAGATGGAGAAGCAGGGCACGTGCATTATTAACTCGGGTTAAGTCAAAACACATTTGGTGCTGAAAGTTTTCTCTCACCTACCAAGGATTTCATCAGTTCTAGCCTGCAGTGAGTTAGTTCTTCATGTGCCCATCTTCCCCATCATGACCGCTACACCTTATAATCAGCCATTTGAGTCACGGCATCAAGAACTCATGCATCTTGTTATCCAAATCCAGGTTAGTCATGAACTTTTGCTAACTTAGTTTGTTTGTATTGTTGTATTGAGAATAAATAATATGCTTTTGGGTCCTTCAGTTAGATACATTAAAGGCAAATAACTTCTTTCTGACTACACTTCAAATAACTGACTGAACAGCTACCATATTAGTACCATAAGTAGGAAATGTAACCTATAGTTGGATTAGAGAACTCGAAAGTAAATAAACTCGAAACTATTAACAATAGCATATAGCTTTAAGTTATTTCTTGCTCACCAGATTCTTGTTGTTCTTTGCTGATTACATGAGATTACTCAGCTACGGTCAATTTTCTGTGAAAATCGTGACTTATATTCTCAAGAATAGAAAATTTGGTACTACCATATAGGAGACAGTACAATAATACCACCATTATGTCTTTATTCCATCCCTCGCTGTTCCCATCAGCCACGTTAGATTGACAATGATAAGGCAATATTCCTATACCCAGCATCTTGCTTTATTATCCATGTTTAACTTCCCATCTACCTACAGTTTTGAAATTTTCCATTCAGAGTGTGGCTGAGAATAGCTTCAGGAAAGTGTGTGCGCATTTACATAGTTGATGCTGTGATATCTTATTGTTCTTTTTCAGACAAAATATCCAAGAGATGAAACGCAACTTTCAACCAAGGTAATGTTAAAGAAACATGATATATGGCATCCGGAATTTTCCTAATGCCATCATTTTCATAATGGGACTTTAAAGAGGTTAGGGACCACCAAGAAAAATGATCTTATGCGGATCATCTTAATGAGAGACTTCCTCAGCTTTTGTTGTTGAAAGTTGAGAATGATTAGGCTGCCACTTATGATAATGTTCATTATTCAAACTGTAAAAAGTCTATAATGGCATCCAATTTCTAAGAGCATCCTAAGACACCTTTTAAAAGGCAGCGGCAAAGAGCTTCTAATCAGCTCAGTGCCCTGAATTTCTTGACAATTAAAACTTCAACATCATGTCTTGCAAAGAAGAAAAATTGCACAATAAGTATCAGATGGAGTATACATGCTATAACATTACCTGTCTTTCGATTTATCTTGCAAAAAATCCATTTATATCTATTGCATCTTTTACATAGCCGCCAGATCAAAGACTAGTCAAAGGAGGATAACTGCTAGGAGTTGAGAAGTCAATGAGGATCATGTGACCAACCTTAACCAATTGGACTATCAGTTGGACGTTCCCTCACGGCTTCTTGTCCTCCCAGGAACCTGTTGATAGCAGGTACTTGTCATCAGATGTATACATGTATACTACCGATAGATATTTCTAACTACTGTCTGCAGTGAAGCACTTTCCACAAAGAAAAAGTTTTGTTTGAAAACAAGCAAATAAAAATGTGAGAGTTTTCCTAGGATGCTTCAATGATTTGCTCAAAAAGTGACAACATACGACACATCATATCATCTTCACTTTCTAATTGATGTCAAAATCACATGTCAATAATTTGCACGTCATAAACTACACCCAAAGCTTGAAATTATATTAAGGCTAAGCAAAATGCAGGTTAGGAAAAGATTTACTCAAAATAGTTGGCCATATCTCAGTTCTGAGACAATATGACCAACTCCGTAACTTTACTACAAGGATTCTCATGCTTCAAATTTATGATCATACACACACACACACACACACACACAGAACAAAATAAAATAAGCATATAGATCTTATTCTCACTTTTTACATCTTACCAATATTTTAGCAAGATGCTGGCTTAATCTATCATGTCGTAGACATTAGTATTGCATACACTGCAATGAAAAGACATGGCAACACAGAAGAGCTTAGGATTCCTACAAATTATCTCGCCACAAAAAAGAGCATTTAGATGGTGATATATGATGTACACAACATATTAATAAACTATGATACAGTAAAGGTTAATTTCCACCATACTTAGATGATGTGAAATGTAAAATTTTATTATGGTGAGAAAATCAAGAGTAAACTAGGAAATTTTAGAAAGAATCAATTCATTCATCTAGATCGAGAAATTAAGAAACATAGATGTGAGTGAAAGACGAAAGTGATGGCATGCAGCATGTGACATAGGTCGTGAAGTATGAATGAGACTGACTACACTCTTACCCAACAGAAATAGAAAATATGACGGGGTGGATTGGAATGGAGGATTGTAAATTACCATGTTTAACTTCACTTGATTTCTCAAGGACATAATCTGACAGAAGATATGATCTTCAATAAAGTAGAATGGCACATCCCAACTCATTGATGGGTCTTGAATGAGGAATATGATGTGCCTCCATCCGTAGTACAAAATAACACGTTTTAAACAATACATGGCAGTTGTCAAACTACCAGATTCTAATAGAATAGTACATTTTGAAGCAGAAGACAACTTGATTTGGCATTTATATGGGGATGAAGAAGACTGAAGATCAGCACTTACTCTGTAACAATCCAGCACAACAAGGTGCACAAACCCCTTTTCTTCTTCTCAATTATCCATGTCGCATACCACCATTACGTGTCAAACTCATATTGTACAATTATATAGTATTTTGGAGTTCAAGTAGCTAGTTGTTGTATACTTCTCTACAGAAAACAGAGAAACACATTTTTAAAAGAATATAGCTAGAGGGACTGATGTAGGACTTCATAAGGGACTTAAACTTTGTGATAATAATAAACCAACTTCCCACAGGGCAGAGCCAAAATTATAATAAGAGGGAGAGCAGATAAAGTATACACATAATAATTCAGTTTTTGATAATAACTTCTACATTACTTTTTTTTTCTTTTTTTTTTTCAAATGATTATAAAGAAGCAAGGATCCATAACTCCCATTCAACAAATGTAGCTCCACCACTGTGTGCCCTTCCAAACCCAACAGAATATGAAAAGAGTATGGTACATCAGAACAGATGGCTGAGAGAGCAGGAATACTTAATTCTACACTGAAAAGAAACAGATGAAAGTGCGCAATAATCATAAAAAAGGAAAGACCACCTGATGGATCACTCATCAGCATGGACAAGAAATAACTGGAAGAATACATTTTGCGAGATGGGATGAGCCCAGCATGATTACTAGATATAGCCCATACTCCCAATGTTTGGGATATGTCTCCATTATAGGAAGTCTCTTGTTCTGTAATTCAGTTTAGTTCAATGTTTGCGGAAGAAAAATTAAGGAGAAGAATAAAATTTCCTGAAAGGCAATCCATTTCTTGTCGCTGAAAGCTGACCTGAAAACAAGTAATTCAAGTTCATCAAGGTATAGATAGCTAGAAACAGAATGGGTGAAGCGTACAATTGTTGGTACTTACATGTTATGCTATGCATAATTAAGTGCAAAAGATGTATAAATATGGCAAGTGAATCCAACAAAGTCACTGGAAACTGCCTCTGTCTCAACCACTTGACGTCCCTCCGATGCATCTGTTACGGTTTTTTTTTCAGAACTTGTACACTGCAGCTATCATTATCATTAGGCAGGTTTGAAAAGTTACCAAGCTGCATATCAGCTCTTCACCGGCTAGAAGAAGGCGATATCACCACCATATTGCAGCACGAGACACAGCCAACTCACTTCCAAAATCAATGTTGTTACTTGGGCAACTGAACGGGATGAGTTTGTATCTGCATTGCATTCACCAAACTAATTAAAGTGGTTTCTGCATTACTAAGTTCAGAGACAGTGCTAAGAAGAAGTGCTTCCCATCCCTGAGCTCCAGGAGCAATACTTTTGCCTAACATTTTCCTAAGCAACTCCAGCACTTCACAAACCAAGCCTCTTTGGCACAGCCCACATACTATCTCATCAACTGTTGAAGACTGAGGTTGAAAACACTTATCCAACATTTCCCCCAAAATCCCACAAGCTTCAATAATTTCCCCTTTCCTCACCAAACTATCAAGCATAATCCCATACGTCTGTAAGTCAAACACAATTCCATTTAACACCATCTTCCTTGCGAGCTCTCTCACCCTACTTAGCTCCCCAAGCTTACCCAATGCATCCATTAAAGTATTATAAGTACTTATATTAGGTTTGCACCCTAACTCCTCCATGCAAGCTACCATCTTAATTCCCTCTTCCAAATTATTCTGCTTACATAATCCTTCTATATGTACATTGTAAGTGTAAATATCAGGAACCAAACCCAACACAAGCAATTCATCAAACAACTCATCTGCTTTTGCATAATTCTCTTCTCCAATAACCCCACCTAAAACCAGTGTATAACAAACAATATCAGGTTTGATTCCATCTACTTTCATCCTATTCAAAACGGCAAAAGAGTCCATACCTCTCCCTTCATTCACCAAAAGTCTAATTACATTAGTATAATCCACAGTTTTAGGAGTAAATCCTACTTTCCTCATTTCTTCCAAGAAATCCATGATCTCCCTACTAGAGAAACTCTTCTCTTCACATAATGAAGATAATATCAAGGAACACATTTTTGCATCAACTGTATACCCATCATCAATCATATATCTCAAAATCTCAATTGCATGACGAACCTTCTTAAGTCGACAAAGTGTAGAAATCAATATACAAAAACTCGATTCTTCCAGCCTAATTTTCATTAACTGACTCTTCGATAAAACCTCAGGAACCATTCTAAGACCCTCCTTATTTCTACAAAGAACTGATAACAAAGAATTCGTCGAATACACAGAAGGAACACACCTGAACTTAGGCATTCTATAAAACAAATCAATTGCATCTCGAATTCGATTAGCATCACCGTAATGTTCGATAAGATCAACGAAAATGTATTCCGGTGTCTCAAATTTCTCGACCGATTCAAGACGGTCAAGAACCGGACGAATATGGTGCGATTGCGAGGTTTTGGTTAGGGTTTTGATGACAAAATGGTAAGCATCAGGCGTAGGTTCACAATTATAGACACTGAAAGAGTGAATCAGCGAGGAGAGGAGAAATGGTACGTTAGGGTTTTCCTGTTGATTCCCTTGCGATGCGGAGTTCGTTGCTGCTTGTTTTACAGCCTCCATGGCTTGATTTTCAGCAAAAGTTTGCTGCCATTTGGCTTTGAAGGGCGAATATGGCCATTTTCGATGCTTTCTGAGAAAATTACTTGTGCTCTTGATTAACACCATCGCTGAGACCAGCAAGCTTTCTGTGGACTTCTCAACCCACTGATTTTAGAGTCATTTTTGTATACACCACCAAATGCTCTGAAGGGAAGGGTAGGAACATAATTTCACTAACTTTCTATTTTTTTATTTTTTATTTTTAAAATAATAATTATTGTGTTTCTTCAATTTTAAGTTAATTTAATAACTGTAATTTTCATAATAAAAAAATATGGAATTTTAATGAATTTGATTTTGGAATATGAAATTTTGAATTTGAAAGGCCACTCAGGTGATGTTATGTTAGGTTAGGATTTTCGAAATTTAATTAAATCGGATAATGTTTACTAACTATTATGAGAATCATTATTCCCATATTAAATTCCGGTTTCAAAACTCAGTAATCTTGCTTACGAAAATTTCATAAATAGTAAATTAAAGTTTAGCTTACCTTTAATCTTGCTTACAAATAGTTCTCTTGACTTTTAAAAGTTCCAAATAGTCCCCTCAACTTTTATTTTACCCCTGCCGTTTTACCATTTTACCTCCGTCTAACTTCTGTTAAATAGTCTACGTGACACTTCTCTCTTTCTTCATCCTTTCTCTCTCCTCTCATTTTTCTTCCGTCTTTCTACTCTTCTAATTGAGATTTGTATTAGATCCGAAAAAGAAAATAACTGAGATTGATTCCAAGATCTGAAATTTGATGGGTGGATCAATACGAAACTAAGCAATCGAAAGAGAGATTGGTGGATAACCCAAGCTTAAGTCCGATTGGTCTGGATATATGAGTTAGGTTTGGATTTGAAAAATATGAATGTGAGTTGAGTTTGGATTTTAAAGTTTATTAGTTATTAGCTTAATGAGTTATAATATCGCTTATCAATAAAAATTCTAAGTGATATAACGCGTTGAAAATTATTCACCTAACCACATTATTTTTCTTAATAAAAGGTATTGTTTTTCGAATTTTTATTTGTTAGAAAAATATTCCATATTAAAATATCCAATTTGTCAACTCTTGATAAAGCCAAAAATATTTGCAAATTACAGCACTCCAATGTAGATTCTAAAATTAAGTATTTTAGTTTGGTTTTAACTTGAAATAATTATACACTATGCATAGTGAAATAGTCAACATCGAGTTGATTTGGTCAAGTTCTTTAAAATTATAATAATCACAAATCGATGTAAAATATTCTAATGAATGATCACATGGGAGCCCCCTCTAGAATCTTACACGTCCTACACGTCCGACGAAAAACGTCCTGAAACATTTGAGTTATCACCCCAGTATCAACAGGTTGCGAGAGACAGTGAGCGAGGGACAGTGGGCCGGACCAGAGTCGTTACACAAATAGTCTAAACATCGAGTTGATTTGGTCAAGTTCTTTAAAATTGTAATAATCCCAAACTGATGTAGTTGGTCAATAATAATCACAAATTGATGTAAAATATTCTAATGAATGATCACCTGTGAGCCACCACTAGAATTCTACACATCCTACACGCCCGACGAAAAACGTCCTGAAATATTTGAGTGATCACCCCAATATCAACAGGTTGCGAGGGAGAGTAGGCCGGACCCGGGTCATTACATAAATAATCTAAACATCGAGTTGATTTGGTCAAGTTCTTTAAAATTATAATAATCACAATTTGATGTAAAAAATATTATCTAGAAAAGATTCACCAAATGATTGAAAAGTAATTATTGTCCTCCAAAAGTTCTGTTTTTAAGAAAATAAATGCACAAAATATCATCTCTTTATTTTCAGAAATTTTATAATTCAAATAATTTAATTTAAGAAAGAATAATGAATTCAAGTAATGAAATTTTATTATGATAGTGATGAATTTAGGAGGAGAGTTTGAAAAAGTTTGCCCTAATAAAGCCTACATGCTAACTACAAAGGACTCTTGTTTATATCACAGATTAGTTTAATCAAAATTAGTCCATTCAATTTCATAGTGAAAAACAAGATTTAACCACAAATCCATACATCTTGGTATATATTAAATAATGCACAAACTCATTCATCTGATCCTACAGAAACAGACATCTCACTTATCGTATCACTTATCGTATCACTTATCGTATTAGGATTCAAACATTTCCTTATACTATTGTGAGTAATTCCATCAAAAATCACAATTAACGCAGTTACAAACGCATAATCTATGTTTGGATAGATTGTTACAACAAATTTGTCCTTCCCAAGCAACTCACTTCCTAGAGTCTGCTCCATGTTCATCTGCAGTTATAATTCAACATTTAGTATATCAGTTTGCGTGTATCATGTCAGTTTGATTTTTTAAATTTTGTCTGAATGTTACCTCTGCAACGGTTACTGAACCTTCAGCAGCAGAAATAACGCAAGATTCCGTAGAATTACTTCCTTCAACTCTAAAATCAGAAACCTCGGATTCATTAGAAGCTAAAAACACATCTAATGTAGTCCTCCATTGAATCAACTTGGATCGTTTGGCCGTAAAAATCAAATCCTGCTTATCCGAACTCTCTCCCCTAAATACTTCCCACTTATCATGAGCACTAAAAACCTAATCAAACAAACAATCAAATTCAACACAGCTCTGATGAAAATAAACGAAAACCGAAAGTTTCAGAAAGTAAATCAAACCTTGGCTTTAAAATTGCAGATCGGATTATTAGCAGAGTCGCGCAATACACGACGATCATGAACAGTGAAGAATTTTCCTTTAACTTTGAAAATTACATTATCTTTAACATCTGAAACA
>JAYMTB010000669.1:0-13112 GCA_036897585.1 Francoa sonchifolia
CAATAGGTCCTCCAGTAACTTTTGGCATAGGCATTGATCTTAAATGATTCAGTCCAATGCCTGGTTACAAAAGCTTGTTATTTACTCAATTCTCGTTGCGGAAGACTTTCAAATGAATATTCATCTGGATTTTCAGTGACATGAACTAAAAGTTGGATGTGAGAATTGATAAACGATTGTCCGTGTTGTAAAGTTTCGTACAGTTGCTCTTATTTTATGATGCATAAAACTGAACATTCATTTGGTATGTGCTTCTACATTGGCATTTAGTTCCATATAAAATATATGTTGGAAAAATTCATATTGATGTTTATCTGAATGTAACCATGGAACTTCATTAGATATTCGAATGCAGTCAGAAATTCAAAGGAATCAAGATACTTGTTTATTAAAGATTAACCACATCATAAGAAGCATGCATTGCTAGATCACACGAACACATCTTGCCCATTTTTCTTTTGCCTAGAAAATGTGATGTCTTTTCCGTTATGGTCAGCAGAGAAGTTAAGTACACCATAATATTATCTTTATGATCCAACCTGATAGCATGGCACAAGTGCATATGGCCGATGATAGATAGAGATGAAGGGGAAGGAATATGTGTTAGGAGGTGTTGGTGAGTTTGCATGAGTTTTTATCTTCTTAACACACTTTTGCTTCGGCCGACATTGTTAAGTTTTTAAAATGGTGAACAAACACAAGCTAACCCATTCAAACACAACACAACACTTCAAATTTACAACATCCATAACTTGAGTATTCAGGTCTTCCCATGGTACATGAACAAATCACATGAAAAGGAATGCAACAATCATCCCAACCAAAAGGCACCACCAAATTGTGATTTTTGATAGCATTCTCTTGCGAAGATATCAAGAGCAAGTGTTCAACAAACAGGTCATCAAGATATGAACACCACAACAAACATCACAAACAAAAAGATGAACACAGCGTTTAGCATACCTAAAGACATTGCTATGTACTTCTCATCGATGATACTGTTTCCCAACTTTCAATTCTCTAGTTGAATGTGATAAAGGATGCAGCTTTCCATTTTCTAGAAGTGAATTTCATGTTTCGCCAATTAATTTGTGCATAATGAATCCACATACATTAACATAAATCCTACAACATTTTATTGGATCCTTATATGTTTGCACATACAATACAGATTCTCTAATGTACTTTCAAACAGATTTATCAAATTCATCAGCAAGTCAAAGCTTCTAAAAAGAAGTAATTGAGCTTGCCACATGACAAAAGATCAACATCAAAACAAACAAGCACACTGATCAAGATCAAGATCAAAACCAAAATCAAAATCAAAATCAAAGTCTTTCATACATTCTTTATTGTCAGAGTTCATAAAGATAATCAATTGCAACTCACGAATGACTGCTTTCAGTTCCATCTCCACCTCCCTTAGCCTTCCGTGCAGCTGCTCTAATTTGACGCTGCTCCTCCTTATAAATCCGATTCCTTCGCTTAAACTGCAATCAAAACAAACAAATTTCTCAATACATACAGACCTAAACAAAGAGACAGGAATACGGAGATCTACCTCTTTGGCATGGTGAAGGCACTCCAGATAATCTTCACGGAGCAACGCACAGTCCTTCGGCTCTCTGCAACGATACATACACTCGCTGAATTCCGTCCAGAAATCGTAGCACCGCCCTTTGTTCCCGGTGATTCCCCATCCCGACGCCATACCTCTCCAGCTGATTTCCTCAATTGTGAGCTCCGTCGCTTTGGTTGCTGATTTCACGAACCGTTTGTCAACTGGGCCGTCAACTGGGCTGGGCTGGGTAAGACCCAGGCCCATGAAAATGATCAATGGGCCAGTACCGGTGACGTCAATGGAGTTTCTTTCCAGTGCTACGCAGAAATACTTACGTCATCCTCTACTGGATTTTAATTGGTCAAATTCTCAAAAAGTCAACGTAAGGTTGAAATTTTGTTGACTTCAGGTGAATTGACTTTGACCGACTTTCAAGCTCACATGTGATCGAGAGTTTTTGTTGACTTCAGGTGAATTGACTTTGACCGACTTTCAAGCTCACATGTGATCGAGAGTTTCGAATAACTACTCTTGACAATGGCCGAATGAAGAGAGTGTTGCGAAAGCTAAGGCAAGCATCACTTCACGTAACAGTGGACGGCAGAGGACGAGGGTTTCGACGATAATGGCTTCGCATCCAGAATCGCCTTCGGGTTCTTCGTTCTCCTCTCCGTTTTCTCCCTCCAAATTTGCTTTGCTGCCTGTAATGTCACTCAGGGAGAAAATCGTTGAGAAAATTCAGGAAAATCGCGTAACTCTTATCGTTGGCGAAACTGGATGCGGTATTCTCAATTGATTATTGTGTTGTTTTTTGTGTTTTAGCTTCGTTTAATGCTGGATCACTAATTCATTTTGAAATATACTTTCGTCGTGGCGATGTTTGGCTGAAATTAAGGCAAAGTAATCGTTCCATTGTTTGGTTTTGAGAAGATTATGTTTGATCATTGTTTTTCTTTCTTGAGCATAATGTGCTGCATTCGACTAGAGTTTCGATCGCTTTAAGTGTTGAAGTAGGGAATTATTAGTTCTTCCATTTCACCTTAGAAGTCCCTCTTTGGATGCTGAGAAAACTTGCTGGAATTAAATGATAAGGACTACGATTGGATTTTCATTTGTTATGTATAGTGTCTAATGGTGAAGTAGTTATTATGCTTATGAAACTCTAGGCATGACTTACTTGGTAGATACTGTACATATCACTTGTTTTGTATATTTGGATCGTTTTCCTTTTTTTAGAATAGAATAGAAAGTTATCCAATGACGATCCGTTCTTTTATAACTCACACTACCATAGGATGGTTCAACTTCATCCCATGGGTGCCCTATCAAGGCTATCTGGAGGGCTATGGGTTTTATTTAGTTGCTTGCTCCTTCTTTTTTTTCTCATTTATTGTTGAAGTGTTACTTTGTTTTTGGCTATCAAGGGAAGAGCTCGCAAGTTCCACAATTTCTATTGGATGAAAACATGGCTCCTGTACTCTGTACACAGCCCAGGAGATTCGCTGTTGTAGCTGTTGCTAAAATGGTTGCAAAATCTCGTGACTGTGAACTGGGAGGAGAGGTTGGTTATCACATAGGTCATTCAAAGAATTTATCGTCAAGGTACTTTATGGTCACCACTCTGACTATAGATGTTGTCCCATGTTCCATATTGGCCTCATCTATATGTTCTAATCGTGACATGTTTCTTCAAATAATTATTTGCACTTGAAAATAGTGTTCTTTAATTATCTAATTATTGTTTCGCAGGTCAAAGATTATTTTCAAAACTGCTGGAGTTTTGTTAGATGAAATGCGAGAGAAGGGATTGAATGCACTCAAATACAAGGTTATTATTCTTGATGAAGTGCATGAAAGATCTGTGGAGTCTGACCTTGTTCTCGTTTGTGTGAAGCAGTTTCTCCTTAAAAACAATGACTTGAGGTTGCCATCTTTCTTCTATGTATGCTCGCTGTATGGTTGTTCTCTTGATGTTAAGTAATAGGGAATAAGGATTTCAATTTGAAGTTATGATAATGGCTTTAGAGAGATGCTTTAATTTAAGACAAGTCAGTAAACTAGCTGTCTTTAGAACAAAACATCTTTCTTCAAATTTCATAGATAGCGATCTCACACACTCATTGATCTGAGAGCGAAAATCTTCTTTTAATATTTTTTGTTAATTTTGCACAGCTCTCTGGTTAACTTCTACAAGAATAGCATTGATCCTTGAATGTTGCACATGTTTATGATTTATGCTGCAGAGGGTTTGACAATTTTATGATTTTCAGGGTGGTATTGATGTCTGCAACTGCTGATATTGCAAGATACAGAGATTACTTCAAAGATCTTGGCAGGGGTGAGAGAGTTGAAGTGCTTGCAATCCCTAGCTCCAGTCAGCATGCTGTTTTTCAGCGAAGAGTTCTATATCTTGAACAGGTACTCTATCTCTATCAAATATATTTTATGGAGATTTCTGGGGATAATGTAGACCTTTGGTCTTGATATTACATATGCTTGTCTTTACAGTTCATATACAGTATTCGTATCTGAAGACTAATTCTTCACTTTAGTTTTTTTTTAGTAAGTGCTCGAGCTGAATGCTCCAGGACACGGAACGGAAATATAAGAGTAAATTTCAGTGGTACTTTAGACATGTGATCTGAAAAATCTTTTAATAACAATAAACTATTCATTATTTGTGTTTAAAAAAGTAACCATTCGAAGATTTTCTTAGATAAAGATGAGAGACTCAATTGGAGTTGAATCTATGATTATATCATTGTCATGTTTCTGTTTGCAAACAGATAATGGAACTTCTTGGAATAAGCTCTGAATCATTATCTTTGAAATATTGTTCCGGGGAAAGCCCTTCTACAGCTGAGGCTGATATAAGGCCTGAAGTGCACAAACTTATACATGATTTAGTGTTGCACATTCATGCACATGAGCCAGACATTGAAAAGAGCATTTTGATTTTTCTTCCAACATACCATGCACTGGAGCAGCAGTGGTTCCTTCTAAGGCCTCTTCGTTCCTCCTTCAAAGTGCACATTTTACATCGTAGCGTTGACACTGAACAAGCTCTATTAGCTATGAGAATCTGGAAGAGCCATCGAAAGGTAGAGCTTTAACAATTTCTGTTTCTGTTCAGCTTGTGATTCTGCTTCTGTGCCAGACATCACACCCATGTGAATTAGATAAATGCAAAACATGATTATGCATCTTAGCATGACTTTGGTCGTGTTCTGAAAGTTTGTTTTCAAAGGTAATACTAGCCACAAATATAGCGGAATCATCTGTCACAATACCAAAGGTGGCTTTTGTCATTGATTCATGCCGCTCTTTACAAGTATTTTGGGACAGCACTCGAAAAAAGGAAGCTCCAGAGCTTGTTTGGGTTTCTAAGTCTCAAGTAAGAGCCGTGATGGTTGAGTTTGAATTTGTGTCTCACTTAGTTCCCTAACTTTAGTTTTTCTGTAGGCTGAACAGCGTAGAGGAAGAACAGGTCGGACCTGTGATGGCCAAGTTTATCGATTGGTTACTGGATCATTTTTCAGTAATCTGCAGGATTATGAGTGTCCTACCATACTGAGGCTATCATTGAGGCTGCAAGTACTTCTGACATGCTGTGCTGAATCTAAAGCCATCAGTGACCCCAAAGGTGAGGTGATAATATCATGTGTTTTTCTTATTTTGTTTCTTTATTATAGAAATCCAGGATTTTATATTAAACCTAAAGCAAAAGTTCAATATAAAGTGGGAAGCCTAATGCTGACTTGATATTTTTTGGGCAAGCATAAGAAAATTGTTGTTGGTACAACTGCTTATTATAAGTACAAGAAATTTGACACATCGAAATATTGCCTTCTGGTCTCAGACTTAATGTCCAGAGTTTTGTTTTGTTATGCTCAGTTTTGTACCATGAAGAATTGGAGCTAATTTTTTTGTCTTTGATAATAGTCCTTTTTCAGAGGGCAATGGATCCACCGGATCCTGAGGTAGTTGAAGAAGCCTTAAAATTGCTCGGTCACATGCATGCATTGGAAAGAGCAAGTATTAGGGGTCGATATGAACCTACATTTTATGGAAGATTGCTTGCAAGTTTCTCATTGTCTTTTGATGCATCTGTGCTTATACTAAAATTTGGAGATATAGGCATGATGCGTGAAGGCATTCTGCTTGGTATATTGATAGATACACTGCCTCTACCCATTGTTCATCCTTTCGGTGATGAAGCTTTGGTATACTCTTATCTAGTGAAGGATCATTTTTTCAGTTATGCAAGAAATTGCTCAAATGTTCCTTATGATTAATTATGTTTTTTTACCCCCCAGTTTTCGGAGTACATTGACTGCTATTTCAGTGGATATAATGACAAGATCTTAACCGGGAGAAGGGAGGTCGTAATTATGGCAAACTTGTGTGCATTTAAGTTTTGGCAACGTATTTTCAAGGCAAGTTTAACTTGGAACTGTGATGGTGTCTCAGTAGGTATTTAATGTATATTTGTGGTTATTAATAGTTAAGAAGAATTACTTGTTTTGTTTGTTTACAGGATAAGCACCGTCTTGAACATTTGAAAGAACTTGCAAAGTTTCGTGAGAATAAAGCTACACAAATACTGCTGCCCAAGATTGAAGAAGAATGGTGCACTTTCCATAATCTCGTGCAGTCATCACTTCAACACATCTCTCAAATGTGTATGCATTTTTGTGTTTTTATATGAAAGCTCTTCAGTGAATTTGAGCTTTTTACATGTGTCAAGTTTTTTTTTCTTTTTTTTTCAGATGATGATATACTAGATTCGGTGCACCGTTTTCGACCAAGATTTCTGTATACGTCTAAGGGCATACCATCGTACTATGATCCTTATGAATTTAAACATACATGTCTTCTTAAATGTCAGCCAGATGGAGATGCTGATGCAGTTACAGCTGATGATGAGCACGTTGAGCCAAATAGTGTACCAAACAAATGTACGACTGTCCCTTTTGTCACTTCTAATCACTTTCAAAACAAAGTTGTTTCGGAGAAGTTGGCAAATATTGTCAAAGAGGTAATATCCGTTGCTGACTGATGTTTTTTGCTCTACGCACAAAAGGATCTTTCCTTTAATATTAATGTTTAACAGATAAGAGTTCAGTATATGGAAGACGTATCTGGTAATCAGAATAGAAATGTTGATGCTTCTCATGATGATGGAGAGGTTTCTGTTTGTGTATTTTTTCTCAATGGATCCTGCAACAGGGGAAGTCAATGCTTATTTTCTCATTCTCTTCAACGGAAAAGGCCTGCGTGCAAATTCTTCCTTTCTTTGCAGGTTACTCACTTGTGTGGCTCAAATAAAGTCTCTTGGTCTTACGAAGTGTTTTTGAGAGTTTTCTCTATGTTTAAAACTATTATTGTGGATTATCACTTCTCAATACGAGGTTGACTGTCTACTGTTTTAATGATTTTGAAAGAGAATCTGCAGGGCTGTCGAAACGGGGAATCATGTCACTTTTCTCATGATTTGGGTACATCAGTTCAATCAAGCAGCTCAAGTTCATGTCTGCCAGAAGATGGCGTCGCTGAAGCCACATCCCTTCTGCGATTCTTTCCGACATCTTTGGATGGATGCATTCTTATATTTGATGACACCGATCTATATTTCTCGTCAAATTTCTCTCGCCACTGTGATCCATCCAAAATAGTTTCCACCACATGTCTGTCAGATACCACCATATTTGACCCTTCATTGAATGGTGTCAGAATTCTGTGGGGCTTCTGTCACCCATACGATATCATTATTTCAAAGGCCGAGGAGAATCCAGTTCCTTGGAATGAAGTCAAATGTGTTCTATGGTTTCCTAATTTTTTAAGCTGCGGTGAAAATTTGGATAAACAGAAAATTCACGTGCAGATTTTTTTTGAATATCTAGCGATTCGGATATTAGCAGATGGGCTATATGAAGTCCAGGCCATTCTTACCATGAATAACATTAGATTTTCACAATTGCAGGTAATATTTCTGCTACAACTTTTCATAATCTGCTCTTTTTGTGACTGCTTGAATGAATGAGTTTATGTGGACCACATTTCCCTAAAACTTTGACCGCAAATGATGCAAATCAATAGCAACCTTGATTGTCAATCCAGTAACTACCACCGATGCATGATGAATTGCAATGTTTTACTCGTTTAGAACACATGAACAACTAGTTGCATCGAAATAGTAAACCCGATCGAAAAGTACTAGACTTGATAATATGATGTTTGAATTACAATCTTTTCAGGTGGAAAAGCTGGGCAGGGATTGCTTTTTCTTCTTGGCAGAGTCATTCCCATATGATGAAGCAAGTTTTGGGGAGTTGTCAGACAAACTCACCACTAAGAAGCCTATGTTGGTATCAAGGGCCATCTCATATGTTTTTCAACTCCAACCACCTACCGACATTCAGTTTGGCGATTATGCATCTGCACTTCACAAATCGCTGCATAATACCCAGTAAAATATATCAGGAAGTTTTTGGCAGCGTGTGCATAATCTTACTACACATATTTAGTATCTCAAACTCCAGACATTTCTAGTTTTACAGGCACTAAGGCAGCATTTTGTACTATAGATTGACTGACTCTTTCGGTTCTAAAATTTCTGAATGCTGGTCATCGACTGTAAAGAGTCATATGTCATAGTTGGTCGTGACATGGGTTACGTCATAGTTGGCCGTGACATGGGTTACGTTGTCAGCATTAGTCCTTGTTTTGCGTTATGGTCGGGTTCCATTGCAATATCTTCGACCTAAATGAAACTGAATGATGTTTGTTACTTTTAAATCGAACTCTTAAGTCAATTTTATTGTACTAGTGTTTTTGCATATTGATGATTTTTTATACATGACTAAAATATAAATCATAAAAAGCTAATCGATCTGATTAGTTTAAGCATGCGATTGTTACAAAGTGTGTTGAACTACCGAATGACTCAAAAACATAAATTGTTAGGTAATGGATCAAATGTGTATATCAAACAATTTTCTTTACGCGAAAATCAAAAATTTTTATTTAACTTGAAACATGGATCAACCGAATGATCATACCAAATATAATACAAGTGAAAATTGGGCTAGGGCTAACACTTTCTCTTACGCGACAGCTTGAAATTTTCTTCGATTTAAAATGTTTTCTTCGATTTAAAATGTTAACCAATCTAACCAGATTACCTAATGTTGAACTAAATAGACCCAATACTTATATTTACATTTCAGTTTGATAAATGGGCGTGAGGGGGCCCATAAGCCCAAATGAATAACAAAATGGCCAAAACCCTAGACGGAGGAACCCTAACTAGACCGAAGCTCTGGCTCTGGTTTGATCTCTGAATCGATCGCAAGGTAGGGACGACAAAATGAGTCGCGGCATAGGAACTGGAGTGAAGGGGAAGAAGAAGGGAGCGAGTTTTGTGGTCGATTGTGCGAAGCCGGTGGAGGATAAGATTATGGACATCGCTTCATTGGAGAAGTTTCTCCAGGAGAGGATAAAAGTTGGAGGGAAGGCTGGTGCACTTGGTGATTCTGTCACCGTAACTCGTGAGAAGAACAAGATCGCCGTCACTTCTGACAGCAACTTCTCTAAGAGGTAATCGCTATTTGTTTGCTTACCTGTACTTAATTGAGATTGTTGTTGTTTCTTCCATTTGTGCATTGTTCGTGTAGTGTTACAAATGCTCCAATGTGCTGAAGTTGAGGATATTTTCGTTGTTGAGAATTTGATATGGAAATGATGTTGGAAACTGGTATGAGTATGTAGTTAACGAGAGGATTAGTGCTTTATTGCATTCTGTAATAATTCCTCTTTAATTAGCTGGAATATATTCATGTCTGGTTGAGTTCAGGTTTACACAGGTAACTGACAGTGGAAATTGGCTTTTCTCTTTCAAGGATGTATCATGCAAACACTTCAACCTCAATCAGTTCATTTTGTGTCTTAATGATCCGGAAACTATATTTCAAGTCTGTTCCATTAAAGCACTGGACTTAAAACGTATACCCTCACTTCAGTCGGTATTACTTCAGGGGCATTAGAGCTTTGTTTCTGCTGGTACTTCATACAGAAAGTTCCATTGGTGTGTAATGAATAAGAACTGCTTTGCTTGTGTCATATGGGCATGTGTGTTCCCAGTATATATGTTTTTACTCATTGACCTCTAGATTCATGGAGACTGAAGACCATTGGTCCAATTGCTTTTGAAGTGCATAGTTACTTGGTTTCTTATTCCCCACTTTCTTCCTTTCTTCTATATAACCAATGCATAACCTGTTTTGATTTATGTATTTCAGGTATCTTAAGTACTTGACCAAGAAGTATTTGAAGAAACATAATGTGAGAGATTGGCTTCGTGTGATTGCATCGAACAAAGACAGAAATGTTTACGAATTGAGATACTTTAACATTGCTGAGAACGAGGGCGAGGAAGAAGATTGAAGCTCTCCATTTGGCATAGTGTTCTTGAACTGCATTTTTTCTTTAGATCTCTCTTGTTTTATGTACTCGAGGTTTTGTGATTTTGAAATTTATGTTTTTTGAAGTTTTGTTTACTGATAATTTAGGATTTGTCATTGCCTTGAACATGTTTGACAAAGGCATCCCAGTAATTCATGCCATGTTTATGCAATTTTGGTTGTTGATTCATTATTATTTTTATGTGCATACCTACTTCACGAAAGTGTCTCTGAAGTATAGATATATAGTGCAAACCATGACGATGCAACTGAAACAGGGACTATGTATAAAAGGCTCGAATTACCCACCTTTAATTTAAGTGAAGGTTTCTACATTTCACCCATTTTGTGAGGCAAAACGAAAAAGTTCAACAATGAACTACTTTTTTTGAACAGCACTGCTTAAACATCTAATAGCTAAACCTGAAGTAACAGGCAATCCCTTGGATTGTCTCCAGTAATTCACGCTTACGCCAGGGCGCCCGTGGTAGCTGTGGCTGGAGCTGCATTCGGCTGTTTCCTTCCAGAACTATATTTCTTGGTAATGTATCTGAAAGTATTCAATGTCATAAAAAATTATTAGCACAAATAAAATTACTGAACTTTATAATAGAAACATTCGGGAAGCCGAATCAGGATTTGGGGTCTCTCAGTTTACCTGAAGAAATCTCTCCATAACAATTCATACATCAACGAGTTTGTTATTGTATCAGAAGATGACCCACTACCACCATCATTCCGGTTAAAAGCAGCAGAAACTTTGCTGTCAATTATATAATACAAAAGTGAGAACATATATTGCGAATTTTACATACACAACATCATAAACAAGAAACGGTAAATAATGGTTGCTTGAGGCATACCTGGAAGCAGTTTTCTTTAGTTCATCAAACATAGAACGGGGAGAGATGCATCCCATGGTTAGCCATGGAGAAACTTTGGACGAAAAGTTTGTACCATATACACTTCTGCTGAGATTTCCAGTTCCTTTGTGTGGTTGTGCTTGGCATTCAGCTGCAAACTTCTTTAGCTTCTGTAGTCCTTCTGTCTCTCCGCCCACCATAGAAGTATTGGCAGCTGGCAATTCTTCCTACATCACAGAAACTAACATTATGTGACTTTACTAGCCCTATCACATTTCTCAACGAATCTCGTGTATTCATAACCGATCCACCTTGTAATCAAATTTCAATAAATGATTTGAGACAAAAAAACTCAACTTTTTCATCCCTCAAAAGCATAACTCGTCATCCATTTATCAGCTTTAGCATGTAAAATTTGCAATATATAGCTAACATGATATACTTTATGAATAAACAAAGAACTAGCAGATTCTTGAAATTGTCAATGCTGAAATTCAAACTCTTAGGTTCACACGCACATACCAATCTGCTAAACAGCAAACTTTGGAAACGAGTAAATGTTCCGACCACCAGATATCAACACTATTTATTTATTCGGTTTCAATAAGCATAGACCATACCTGAGGCCTTATTGCAGCCGGGTTAAGACCCAAATCAGTCAAGGAAGGAATTTCCCCAGCCTCCACATCTCCTCGAGCTGGCTTCCCCTTCAATTGATCCAATGCAGCAATAGTCTCCCTAACCTCCAAGCCCTTCACTTTCTCCCTAAATCCGCCATAATTTGTCGGCATATCCTCCAACTTAAATGGCAAATCATCAACATGATACAAAGTACTTCCCCAAAAGTATTTCACTTCCACACCTTCCTCCTTCATTGCAGCTTCAATTCTCTCTTCCGCCTTAACCTCATCATGCGAAACTTCTCTATGTGCATACACTGCATCTGCCCCAACTTCTTTAGCCAATTCAGCCAAAACAATCTCAGGCTTCCCAATTCTCACCACAAGATTAGACCCTTTTGCCTGAAGATTCTTCCGAAGGTCTGAAACCGATTCAATCAAGAATGAAGTACCATAAGGACCAACTTTATCAAACCCAGATGATGATTTTCCATAATCTGTAGGATCAAAACAGTAAACAGGCAAAACATACATAGACTCATTATTAGCTGAATTCAAACACTCATTATCATGAGTACGCAAATCATTGCGAAACCAAACAATCGAAGCACGACGAAGTCCAGCTGCATTGGACGGCTCCGAAGGGCGGCGAGGGCCCAAAGAAAGAGTACTCTGACGAGGATTAGCTACCATTGTAGATTTGAAGGAGACTTTCGGAGGGTTAAGAGAGCACGAAGAAAGGGAAAGATGAGACAGCGAAGAGGCTTGAGAAGGAACCTTAACCTTGCTCAATTGATGGGAAAATATGGCCGAAACTTTGGGTAGAGAGAGATAAATTGGGAGGGAAGGATTGTAGAGAGAGTGAAGCAATGGCAAAAGGTGCATTTGAAGCTAAAATGGGAAGTGGGTTTTGGCCATCTGAGGAACTGGAATCTGGGTTTTCATGGGTTTTGAGATTATTGGAATCCATTGATAGGGTTTTGGAAGTGAGGATGAAAATAGGAAATTTGCCAAGCTCCTTTGGTTTTAGTTCTGATTATGCGTTTTAAAGGAGGCAAATTGTGTCTTATTATTTAGAGGCACCTTTCTGTCCCTTCCTACTAACTTTCAACCTTTGTCAGCAAAAGGGTGTTTTATGAGAAATGCTTAAATTATTTAAGTTGAATATGGAATGGGTTTATTACCTAATTAATTTGGTATATCATGTGTTGAGAATTGGTCCAAATTGAGATTGAATAAGAAAACGGCGAAGAAAACAATAAGGAAAGATTAAATGGGCAGCGTCGCGACGCTATGCTTTGGGCACCGTGGCGCCACTCAGTCATACTTGTGAATGATGCTTGGTTTATAAATAACACATCTTGTAAATAGAATGACATACTTTTTTGACATCTTTAAGAGTTTTTTGGTGAACAATCTTGGAATTGTTGAGTGAATCATTTTAGAGGGTTATGAGAAATTGTTCTTGATGCATGGTATTGAATGCATTGAGTTATCTTAGGTGTTAAGGGCTTGTAACATCTGGTTGTATCTTTCATTTGAAAATAAATGACTTTATTCATTGTTCATTTGTTGTTTTTTCTTACAATTTTTTTTTTTTTTTCAT
>JAYMTB010000670.1:0-13104 GCA_036897585.1 Francoa sonchifolia
GTCCGGTATCAAAGTACAATAAATAACTTGTCAATTACTATGATGATCTCAGGTCAAAGAAAATTATTTACATCTTTCAAGAGAATATCATATTGACAGCTTATGGTAATTTTAAATATTAAGAATTTTTTGATTGAATTGGTTCAATGATCAATTTTCATATGCATCATCTATATATATGATTTAGTTAATAAAATCAACTATTATTTATTTTAATAGATACCACCACATATATATTGATTTAACTGGATCATTAATATCCTATTTTAATAATCCTATGATCAAAAATATTTTTAGATTAAATTATAAAGAACTTGACTCTCATTAACTCTCGTTATCATAATTTCCATTATGATAACAAGTCTAAAATTTAATAAAAAGTTTTATCATATTAATCAAAATAACTAATAATAAATATGGTAAAAAAAATTACAAATATAATATATTAATTAAAATAATGTTGATCAAAATATATTCAAATTATTAGATGTTACAAAAATTATCTAGCCCGAAACATGAAGTAAAGGAAAAGCAAAATCTCAAACAATTGGACTCAAACTCCAGTAGATCCAAATCCTCCATGGCCTCTTAATTGTTGAATCCAAATCCTCAATTTCCATAACATCAGGTGTCATAATCTTCTCTATAATCAATTGTGCAATTCTATCTCCAATTTTCACCTCAAAATCAATATCAGAATGGTTAAACAAAATCACTCCAATCGGTCCTCTGTAATCTGCATCAATCACGCCCGCTCCTACGTCTATCGAGTGCTTCCATGCCAAACCAGATCTCGGCACTACAAAATCAAACTAAAATCAATACACTGATTTCAATTACCGATCTACAGTAAAAATAGAGATTTACCTATACGAGCATATGTTCCTTCAGGAATTGCAATGCTCAGATCTGTCGGTACAAGTGCTTTTTCCCGAGCCAATACTTTCACTTCCGATGCGCTGAAAAACAAACAACAATCCGATTAAACCAAACAAAATTAATGGTGAAAATGGAGTAATTTTTCGATTTACCTTGAGAGATCGTAACCTGCAGAGAGAGAAGACGCTCTCGAAGGCAAAACGGCTTTATCGGACAACTTTTTCACTCTGAAAAACGAGACTCCGTTTGAAGAGAGTTTAGATACGCCATGTTCATGAAGTTTGGGGATCTTCGGCGACGGTTCGTCTAAACTTGCTGCCATTCGGAGAAGCGGAGAAATACGAAAGGAAGAAGATGAATATTTGCAGAAGAGTGATTTCAGGGATTGAGAATGCAAGGAAGTAGGGTTATATAGAGAGAGATGGGGATTTGACGAAGGAGCCCAAATATTGGCGCTGAGTTCTCCCGCCATGTCTACATTAGCGTATGAGCTATATGCCTCATGGCCATTTCACAGTTACTTATTTTTTTATTTTTCCAAATTCTTAAAAAAATATGAACAAAAAATTTAATTAATTACTTACTAAAATGCCCTTACGGAACAAATCAGTGTCGTCACTAACGTGAGCCGGTTGGTTACATCCAGTTAACCTATACCGTCTTTATCCTTGACCTATATTCCCCCGTTTCGCTTCCCCGCTCTACTCACTTCCTTCACTCAAATTAGCAGTTTCTCTTCGTTCGCTCTCTGCAACTCTCAGCTCCCTTTCCACTCCCATGGCTCACCGCTCCGGTTCCGATCCTCGTCATCACCTTTCCGTCACTCCTCCTCTTCAGATCTCCAAAGGTATCAGACAAACGGTTTTTCTCCCTTTGATTTTCCTCAAATTCTTGCCTTTTGTGTCTCTCATTGTAATTCAAAACCCGAATCAGTCTTAGTTCGACATTTCGCACCACATTTTAATGAGTTTTGATGTTAATAACGAATATGAAATGGATTTTTGTTTCATTGACTCTGGGGGTTTTTAATTGACCTTTTCTTATTAGGGTTTTGATTTTTAGTTTGGAAGTGTGTTCTTATGATTGAGTTTAGTTTTATTTGTATAGCTCTTGGTTTAGTTATCGAATTTAGGAAGGTGAAGAAAAATGCATTGAGTTGGTTGGATGATCTTGACGGGTTTCCATTATGGTGATTTGTTGTGCATTTGTCTATTTTTTTGTTTTGTACTAATAAAATTGGCCAATTCTGAATTTTAAAGGTAATTGTTACATGATATGTTTTCTGTTTCAAGTTCCTGAGTTGGGTTTATAGCTGTAATATTAGAAAGTTTGTGTTTTTGACAAATTTCTACAAAGGCATGGAGTGTGCTAGTTTACGTAACTTCTTTTTTGAGTCTGAATATGACTTAGATCTCAGAAATTTTGCAACATAGACTGCGGGTCATGTAATTACTTTAATGGTATTCAATTTGATTATAGTGATGATTTGATTGACAGATAGTGTGGAACTTTGTTTTGTTGAGATATACCAACCTTAGCGGCACAAGCTATGTCATTTGTCTTACTTATTTTTCTAACCTGTCCACTTGGAACTAAGCTGGAAAGGCTGCGCAAGAATTGTCTTGTGTCTTGTGCAGTCTCAAATGTGTTAATATTGAAAGGTTGAAAAACAGAAAGAATGAAAGCAAGAAGACAAATATGAAAGTTATAGTATTATGTACTGCTACACACACATAAGTTACTAGTTGTGGCCAAATCTATGCTTATGATAAGTTGTATGACTATCTGAAATTTGGGTTGTAATCCATTTTCCATATAAGAATAAATCAAGATATACTTTGAGATGATAAAAATGATGCCTGCCAGCTCCTATGAATTATAGTGTGCAACCAATTACCTTGGAATCATTAGTCATCGTCATTTACTTGATTACTGGAGTTGTAATTGTTATCATTCGTCTTGATTGGAATGTGTGCTTCAGGTTCCCTAGTAAATGTTTTGACCTTTTGTTTTTCTTTTTATTCCTCCCTTGTTTTCTACCTATATCTTTTAAGATTCAAAATCAAAGAAAGCTAATTTTGCTTGATTTAATGATTTGAAGAGACTAAGTCCTAGTAAATCATTCGTAGTTATGCGCTGAAATTAATAGAACTCTAAGGGACT
Organism: Francoa sonchifolia; assembly: GCA_036897585.1. Lineage (NCBI taxonomy): Eukaryota > Viridiplantae > Streptophyta > Magnoliopsida > Geraniales > Francoaceae > Francoa > Francoa sonchifolia. The sequence goes on from JAYMTB010000670.1 coordinate 3,043, forward strand.
ACTGGTTTATCTGTTAGGTTGTGTTTGGAGGATGAATTGTTTAATATTTACATGTGAGTGGGTGGGTGGAACTCATATGCTTTGGCCAAGTCTAGTAATGCATGGGCTAGCCTAATGGTTATAATATTCTGAGTTTCCAATTTATGTCTCTATTTGATTTATGCAGATGCTCAAGGATCTGATAATCCTATTCCACTTTCACCACAGTGGCTTTTGCCAAAGCCCGGGGAGAACAAGCCTGGAATAGGAAGTGGGGTGTGTTATCAAACATAAAACCTTGATTTTTTTATTTTTTTATTCTTTTATTTTTTTTTATTTTTTTTCTTTTAAACTAGTCCAAATTTATGATGTGATGTACTTAATTTACCAATTAGCATGCATTTCAGTCTATGAGACTACTTCAAAGCTACCTTCTCTTTGTTTACATGCAGGAAAACCATTCTGTATCGTATTCAGCTCGTAGGAATCCCTCGGATATCATGAAGTCATTTGGTAATAGTGAGGAGATGCAGGATACCTACAAGAAAAAGGATGTTTTTAGGCCATCTTTGCTTGATATGGAAACTGGTCATCGTGATCGTTGGCGTGATGAGGAAAGAGACACCAATTCTTCCATCCGCAAAGATCGATGGAAGGACGGTGATAAAGAGCTGGGTGATACGCGCCGGATGGATCGATGCATGGAAAACTCGTCTACTAGGCAATTTGGAGAAGCACGACGTGCCCCATCTGAACGCTGGACTGATTTGAGTAAGGATAATAATTATGACCAACGGCGTGAGAGTAGATGGAATACACGCTGGGGTCCTGATGGTAAGGAGGCAGATGGTTTGAGGGAGAAGTGGATGGACTCTGGTAGAGACATTGATGTCCCTGTTGATAAAGGGTCGGCTCATATCTCTGGTCATGGAAAGGAAGAGAGGGAGGGTGATCATTATCGACCATGGAGACCTAACTCCTCTCAGAGCCGAGGAAGGGGAGACCTTCATAATCACTCCACTGTAACACCAAACAAACCAGTTACTACATTTTCCTATGGCCGCGGACGTGGTGAAAGTACACCTCCGATATTTTCTCATGGTCGTGGTAGGGTTATAACTGGTGGGAGCTCTATGAACAATGTGTGTAGTAATTCTCAGGTTCTAGGAACTGTCTTAGATAAAGGTGATAGCAGCCATGGAGAGGCATTGTCTTTACGATATAATAGGATGAAATTGCTTGATGTATACAGGATAATTGATATGAGTTCTTACCAAAAACTGATGGAGCGGTTTGCACAAGTTCCTTCTCTTACACAGGAAGAATCACTGGAGCCTCTGGCACTTTGTGCACCTAATTCTGAGGAAATGGTAATCTATGTTCATTTCACATTTGTTGAATTTATGTTGATACTTTCAGCTCTTAGTTGCGCTATTTATTACTGGAGTAGGTTATTTTGATGGGAATTGACAAAGGCGATGTAGTCAGTAGTGGTGCACAGCAGATATCTAAAGATGGATCTCTCGGACGGAACTCAATGGATTCTACACAATCAAGACGAAGTAAGCTTGGTAGTCCAACCGTCCTAGATATACTTTATCTCTATGTATGTGCCTATATTTTCCTTCCTATAGGGATTAACCATGGTTGCATCGGTTATCTCTAAGCAGGCAGTAGGGATGATTTACTCCTTGCTGTTGATGATTGTAAAGATGAGAGTGACCAATCTAGAGGTGGTTATGTGAATCCCTCTATTGTCTCTTCCCATGAAAAGCAGATGAACTACTATGGGTCCAACACAAACATGGAAGTCATTCAGGATCATAAGGCATACATTGATAACAAGTTCAAAACTGAAGGTAGGTTCATTAAGGGAAAAAAGTGTTTTAAAATGCCATTTGCATATTGTTTTATTGCACTGAGCCAGAGTATCATCTCTTGTAGTCTTTCAGAAGTTTGATACAATTAATTGTTTTTATTTGCCTTGAACGAACAGCTATTCAGTACATTTTGTCTAAGATTTTCATATTGGTACTATATGTAGCTGCATAGGTTGCAGTCACAGGTTTAATTGATTCAGGACAATTTTTTGTCTCACGCTTTCTTTTGGTAATTTTTGTTTTGTGAATAATTTATTGCAGTATGGAGAGGAGATCATAGTCCTACCCTAGCATTAGACACCTAATATGATATGTTAAAATTAATACCTTTTTTGTGCAGCTTCTAGAGATGATGGCAGTCCTTACAGAAGGGAAGATGAGGCGCCAATCAGTAAGGAATCAGGCATGCAGGGTAATATCCCTGTTCATCCAGGCAATGTATGGCGAGCCCCATCACTTGGAGAACAGCAACACACTGTCCTGCATGATCGGAGGGAGATTCGAGGTGATGTTCAGTCAAGAATCCCGGATCTCGGATGGTTCCAACCTCAGAAAGATCTGAATAATGACTGGAAAAGTAATTTTGCTAATCCATCTTATTCAAAAGATGAAGCACAGTGGCAAACTAGTGATGATCCCATAATCAAAAGGCAACCATCTGCTCTTTTGGATAGAGAACAAGAAGTTAGAAAGCTCTCACAGCCTTCTCCAGATGACCTTGTTCTATGTTACAAAGATCCTCAGGGCGCAATTCAGGGGCCGTTTTCTGGGGCTGATATTATTGGATGGTTTGAGGCTGGATATTTTGGCATAGACTTGCAAGTTCGCTTGGCAAGTGCATCACATGATTCATCATTTTTGTTGCTTGGTGATGTTATGCCCCATCTAAGAGCTAAATCGAGGCCACCACCTGGATTTTCTGGCCCAAAACAGAATGATATCGCAGATGCATCAAGTAGGCCAACCTTCAGCAGCTCTGAGAAGCTTCATACTGGTTTAATTGAAACTGATGCTATGAGGAATGAACCACGGCATACTCTTGGTTTGAAAACTGAAGCGGAAAATAGATATTTGGAGTCATTGATGACTGGAAACACGGGCAATTCACCTCTTGGAAAGCTTACCTTCTCTGAAGGTTTTTTTTTAACTGTAGCATTTGTTTTTGGTTAAAATATAAGGGTGTTTGTTCTCTTTTTAGTCAATCCTATTTTGCATTTCTTGTGCTAGTTTAATTATCAATCAGGTGGCAGCCTAATATTATTTGGACTTATGTGTGTAGGTCTGCAAGGATATGTTGGAAATAATTCTAGTGGTGCGCCCACATCTGGATTAGATACTGGAAATAACATGTATCTTTTGGCCAATAAAATGACACTTGAACAGCAGAGGCTTTTATCTAATAATAATACGTATTGGTCTGGTAGAGATGCGGCTTCAAGCTCAGAGATTGTCAGAGACTCCATAACGTCACGACCAAATCTTCTATCTTCAATGCCTGACATTCCTAGCCAGCCTCCTCATTCTTCAAATGCTGACTTGAAGTCAATACTCCAAAGTTTGTCTGACCGGCCTTCTTTGGGAAATAATAATGTTACTGGATGGTCGAATTTCCCTGTCCAAGGTGGCTTAAATCCTCTTCAGGATAAAATGAACTTGCAGCACGGTCACAATATACCTCCCCAAGCAACATTTGCTATCCAACAACAGAGGCTGCAATCACAGAATCAACCCCCTATAAACAATCTACTTGCGCAAGCTATGGAAAATCCCTCTTCCTTTTTAACACCGGAACGGTTACTCTCATCTGGTTTATCTCAAGATCCACAATTACTAAATATGCTGCAACAACAATACTTGTTGCAGTTGCATTCACAGGCACCTGTTTCAACACAGCAGCTGTCCTTGTTGGATAAACTCCTGTTACTTAAACAACAACAAAAACAGGAGCAGCAACAACAATTATTGCTTCAACAGCAGTTGATATCTCAGGTTCTGTCTGAGCATCATTCTCATCAGCATCATGGTGAAGTGTCTTATGGGCAGTTGCCAACTGCAGCAATATCAACAGGAAATGTATCTGCGGATTCTGTGCGTCTTCAGCCCCAAGATTTGTTTCATGTTGGTCCAAAGTTCTCTGTTCCTGGTGGGCAAGATGGGCATGCTAGTACCTTGACAAATTTACCTGCAAATGGTAGCCAGAGTTTTAATGGTACTTATGACGAATCATTTTCTCATCTGCCGCATCAAATTTTTGGGAATATTACCCATCAAGAGAGTTGGGGTGCTACTCTTCCAAATCAAAGTGATGATACTCATTCAAAGGAATCATTAGTTCCATTGGTAGTTATTGAAAGCTCACCGCCACTAGAGGCAACTGACATATCTTCACAGGATCTGTCTTTTGTCGAGAAACCTGTCCTTGCTTCTGACAGTCATGCTCCTCTAAACCACGAGAAGAATTCAGAAGACAAACTGAAAACTGATGGAACACATATGGTTTTAACGTCTGAGACTACTGCAGTTTCTGTACCATTGGAGTATCCTGGAAACATTGTTCCTATACCATCAACTGGAAACTTAGATAATGAAATGCCTATGCCACCACATGTCAAAGATGCGAGGGTTCAACTGACCAGTGTGCTTGATGAACAGCTGGTTGAAAGAGAAAGATGCAATGATATACCCACTATGGTGACAGAGGTACAAAGTGTTGAGGCACGAGATGCAAAAAAATCTTCTGTGAAGAAATCTAGAAAGCAAAAGTCTTCTAAGTCACAAACCGTGTCTGAGCCGGCAAAGGAAGTTTCTAAGACTCTCTCTTCACAGCAGTTTAAGCAACCTGAAACTGATGTACCAAATGTTGGCCAGAAACAATTGGAGACTTGTGTTGATGCTGATGCAGGAGAAATGCTTAATTGGGCACTTCCACAAAAGACAAAAGGAACTATACAGGGGCTGTCCATTGTGGAAATTGTGGATTCAGATCATATTAAACACTTGCTTCCTTCCTCTGGGATTGATGGGGAAACTGTGGAAGTCAAAGGTGACTTCCTTGTTGGTTCTGACTCAGTGCAGAATTCCCAGATGCATCCTGGACAACGAGCTTGGAAGCCTGCTCCTGGTTTCAAGCCTCAGTCGTTATTAGAAATTCAACAGGAAGAACAAAGGAAGGCACACACAGAAATAGCAGTTTCTGAGATTACCACTTCTGTCAATTCCATTAGTTTATCAACTCCTTGGGCTGGGGTTGTAGCTTATTCAGACCCTAAATCTCTTAGAGAAACTCAGAGAGATGCAGCTAGTAGTGAGTTGAATTTGGGTAAATCTGAAAGTATTTTGAATCCAAAGAGCAGGAAGAGCCAATTACATGATTTGTTGGTAGAAGAAGTTTTGGTGAAGTCCAGCAAAAGAGAGACCGAGATTCCTAACAGTATAACTAATTTGCCTACCACACAAGTTACAACTAACAATTTGGAAGTTATAAATGATGACAACTTTATTGAGGCTAAAGATACTAAAAAGAGTCGGAAAAAGTCTGCCAAAGCAAAGGGTGCTGGAGCAAAGGTCACTGTGCCCATTGTTTCTGTTGATGCTCCAGTTAGTTCAAGTACTATTGAGAGAAGCAAAAGCTCTCGTGTTCTACAGGAGAAGGAAGTGTTGCCTGCAATCCCATCAGGTCCTTCCTTGGGGGATTTTGTGCTTTGGAAAGGAGAATCAGTGACCCCTTCCCCTGCACCTGCATGGTCCACTGACTCTGGGAAGGGTACCAGGCCTACCTCTTTGAGGGACATCCTTAAGGAACAAGAGAAAAAGGTTTCTTCTGTCCAGCATCAACACCAAATGTCAACTCCCCAGAAAACCCAGCCAACTGAAATCAAACGCACGAATGGTCCCTTGCGGTCAGTTTCTGCATCATCTCCGGCTAAGGCTGCATCTCCCATCCAGATTAATGCTTCTCATTCAAAATATAAAGGAGATGATGACCTATTTTGGGGCCCTGTTACTCAATCAAAGCAAGATTCTAAACAGTATGATTCTTACCTTACTCTTACATTAGTTTTCCAAGGTTTATCATGTCTGGTTGGTTGCTGTTTTGATTTTTGTTAGATATACATATTGGGCCTATTACTTAAAAGCTTAAGCTTTTGGATTAATCGGTAGTTCAACATGGTATCAAAGCATGAGGTCCTGAGTTCAATCCTCCGCTGCTGCAGTTTTATCCCAATTTTACACGCATTGTGTTTGGTGAGACCATTGATTATGTCAGACTCAAAATAAGGCTAGGTTGGTCCACGTTTTAAGCCGACGAAAATTTTCGACTTTCGTGTGAGGGGAAGTGTTAGATATACATATTGGGCCCATTACCTAAAAACTTAAGCTTTTGGGTTAATCGGTAGTTCAACAATTTTAAAATAATACTTTCATTTTTATGTATTTTTACCACAGGAAAATAGTTATTTATGAAAATCATTTGTTTTTGTTATGATTTTATTCTCTTCCTAAAATGTTTCTGACAATTTTTACATGGGGATGCTTGTTTGTGTGTTATTTTCACAAAATTTTGAGCTCCTTTTTTCCTTTTTGACATTGTTTGATGATAGGATAGGCTGTAATTATAGTCTTTCTTGTTTGGGTGATGTGCAAATACATTTTTTTCCCTTTTAAGCATGGAATTGTATAAATAGGGTTATGAATACTGTATATAACACTAACAAATAAATTCCATCTTCCCTGCTCACTATTGCCAATGGAACCAGAATTCTGTCATGTAATATATACTTCTACCTCAATTTCCCTTCAAATGTTACTAAAGTCTTACCTTTTCTTTTCTTCCATAGTCATCATATCTATTCAAACAAAAATCAAAGACCCTGATCATGTATTACTAAAAGCGTTTAGTTGATATCTCCTAAGAATCTTTGATTAAGTCGTGTTGTTGCACCTTAAGTATACAAATAATGTTTTTTGTTTTTTATTTCACGTACTTCATTTAATATTGGAAATGCTGAATTTGCTGACCAACTCCGCTAACTGTTAACAAAAGCCAATGCATGTCTTTATTGACATTCTAAATGTACTTTCAACCATTAATTGATAATTTTATAAGTTAACGTCTTTAACTGAAAATAGGTTGAGATTATGAGGGTAACAATGAAATCTCGTCCAGTAATTTCTACATATCCCAGTTTGTTGAAATCCAAAAGCTGTCTGAAAATTATGTACCACGGGTCTATGTTATGTCAAGTGTCGGTGTCTGTGCTACTTAGATGGATTGTGAGTAAGAGAATTACTTATCTGCGGTGATATGTGATAAAATAAAAACACTATCCAACGATGGACTTAATTATTGTCCAATTCACAAGTTCTAATGCGTACACATTATTACTACTTTTAGTTTGATGTCCACTATAATTGTTAGATAGGCTAAAGTAAAATTCTCATCTCCTTTTTAAGCAGGCCAGAATTCCCTCATCTTGCAAAACAGGGAAGCTCGGGAATGAGGCATACTCCTACAAAGGGAGCTTCGGGTGGTTCATTAAGCAGACAAAAATCGGTGGGTGGAAAGCCTTCTGATCATTCTCTTTCGTCCTCACCTGCCTCTGTTCAATCATCTTTAAAAGGGAAAAGAGATGCAATTAGCAAGCATTCAGGTAACCCATTGTAAGATGGAGCTTTTTCATTAAAGATCTTCTCTAAACTTATGAGCTCTACTTTTTTTGTATCTCTCCTTTGCAGAGGCTATGGACTTCAGAGATTGGTGCGAGTGTGAGTGTGTTAGGCTTATTGGGACAAAAGGTACCATATTATTACATTATCCATTGAGCTGACATGAAAATTGCAAAGCCTGATTTTCTTTTGTTATATAATCGTGTAGTCTTTGTTTGTCTCTATAATTCAAGTTTAGGTTACAAATTTGAATTATAATTATACTGATCCTTTACTTTCATCTGATGCAATATTTCTCTTCTCTCTCTACTAGATACAAGTTTCCTAGAATTTTGTTTGAAGCAATCAAGATCAGAAGCTGAATTGCTTTTGATAGAGAATCTTGGATCTTTTGATCCTAATCACGAGTTCATCGACAAGTTCCTCAACTACATGGAGTTCTTACAAGCTGATGTACTAGAAATTGCCTTTCAAAGTCAAAACGATCTTAAGGTCACTGGATTCAGTGCTAGAGAGGTGAATTCTGTCAATGCAGGTGCTGGAGATTTTGATACAGGCATAGATGGATCATCAAAAGGGGGAGGCAAGAAAAAGGGGAAGAAAGGGAAGAAGGTTAGCCCTACAGTTTTGGGTTTTAACGTTATTAGCAATCGGATAATGATGGGTGAGATCCAGGCAGTGGACGATTAGAAGAACCTATGGACAGAGTTGTAAATACATTTTGTTGAACTTTGTAAATTTTTCTCATCTAGGACTTTGTTTTACATATTGATAGAGTTACAGCAGCAGCACTATCCTGTCTGCTCAAGCGATTTTGTGAAGTACATTCAATGAGCCCGCCCATGTTATTTTTGGTCACTGAGAGCCTGGGATAAACTCGATCTGATATTTAGTTTACTTTGTTCACATGATTTTACATTCTGTTATTAGAGTTTTTATTTTTATTCATGTGCTGTTGGCAGAAGTCGATCCCAAGCCTCATGATATAATGTAAGAGGTTTTAACACTTGAATCAACAGTATCCACAATTTTGAATTGACAAATTCTCGAACAACTCTCAATTATAATGAGGTCTTTATTTTGTTGTGAATAAATATTTAGGCATTTAGTGTTTGCTTGGACGAAAATGGTTGTCAATTATTTAATTCACTTCATCTTAAGTTCGAAATTGGGACCCGAAACTGACTATATTACTGTAGCTGGCATGAATAATGGGACAAATGCTCCAAATACATTTTCGTCCAATATGTTCGAATTTCCATTCAATAATCTTGTACGCCAAATTTGTTTTCCTATTTCCGACCCAGCATATGAGCAACAATTTTTCTTGATCATAAGGGATTGGGTAAGATGAGATATCAAAGAATTTCGCCTGCCATTTCTATTAATTTAAGCAATCACCAACCTACCGCAATTAATTCAATCTCATCCATTCATAAACTTAATTTTCTAAACTTTCACATCACATACATATGAATATTAGACAGTTAAGGAAAAATAAACAAAACTTTATCAAACAACTGAAAGAAAGTTTTTCTTGTAACAAGTGGGTCTTTTGTAGGTCTACTTCATATAGCACTGTTAGATATGATTCTACTAGATCAACATTAGTCTTGCATATTTTTTAAATCAATTAGTTGAGATTTATCAACCAAAAAAAGGTCATTACAATAAATAAGCATCACCTTTAGAGGTTCTAGTAATTATTTACAATTACCGTTTCATCTATTCAGAAAAATAAAGGTTCAAAAACGCTGTTCTGATGCGATAGCTCCTCCCCTGGATGAAATGGTTCTGGATTTGACTCACATTATGAGCTCAATCCAAATGCATGATTTGACCATTTGTTCTTCACTCTTCCTAATACCTAAACAATCCCATATGCACAGTCTTTTATACCCACTTCAGGCTTCCGAAGTCAATAATTCCGACATATCTTGTCATGTTTCCATGCTTGGCATTCCTCAATCATATTCAACATAATTACCGTGCTGGAAAGTATCAAATAAGTCCTGATATAATGGACGAACATTGTTTGCAGTTTAGGAATTCATGTGAAACGTTCATTTAACACTGACATACATTAATTTTAAGATGACCTGGTAATACAATGTGGAGTACATGTAATAAGAAGCTAGGTGAACATAATATTTGAGTTATAATTTCAAAATTACTGTATGCTCAGTCACCTGGTCACGGTAATGAACATTGTACGTCTGCATCTTCCGCTAATAGGCTAAAGAATCCTCCTGTATGACTAGAAATCATTTGATGCCTCAAAATTTTCATTGGATGAGTCGTTTGAATAACCACTATCATATGGTGATCCTGGAGGTGACATAAGCCAATCGGGTGAGGTCTCCCCTGGAGTTGCTGGAAGTGATTCTCTCCTCCGAGAGGATGAACCTGATCCAGGACAAACTGTATATCAGTACCAGAGTTCATCAAGATACTGAAAGTTCAAAGCATTGAGTTTCACAGCGACATCAAAAAATGTTCCAATGGGTGAAAAGGAATATTGAGATTATATAACATG
>JAYMTB010000671.1:0-13104 GCA_036897585.1 Francoa sonchifolia
AATCAGAACAACAATCTCCAATCGAGTCACAAACGTAGTGGACATATAAATAGTAAAGAATACAAGACAATGATGTTCAATTAGATCTCACAAACTTGATGAATCAATACTTTAATTAACCTTGGTCGGAATACAGGAGTTTAGCTATCCATAAACTAAGAAATCACCAGAGTTTTTAATAGAAGAATAAAAGACATAATGAATAAATCGTGTTTTTACCCCTATATTTATAGGCATTAGGTCAATCTTTAGTTCTTGGGTCGAAATCGTCACTTTGGAAACCCTAATTTCCTTTTTCTCCTTGAATTTTGCGAGTTTCCATATTCGACGTCGAAAAATAGCGTTGGCAGCGCTGCGGCGCTGAGGGCACTGGAAAATTGCTACTCGATGGCGCCGCGGCGCTGCCTTCAGCGTCGCGGTGCTTGCTGGAATAATTGATGCTCGATGGCGTCGCGGTGCTGCATTCATGGCGTCACAATGCCTTGCTCTCGGGCTCTTGCTTCGATTCTCCTTCATATTCTCCTTTTCCATGTGGCTTTCGACTTGCCTTCAATTCCCTTGCATCCGGGCTGTAATATATGAATTTTTCCCATCTTCTATGACCTGCGATATAATTACAAAAAGATGGATTAAATGCTTAACAAATCTCGGGCATTCATAGCACAATTCGTAAGAAATGGTATATAAAAATTGTCTAATTGTGTTCACATCATGCATGAAAGATAGATAGAGCTTGAATCCTACCTTCATTTGGACCGGACCATATAAGGACATGAAGGTATAGACTTTTCTATGTACAGATATATAAAAATCTAGAACTTTCTAGATAGAAACATACATTTTCCAAATGGAATTTATTTTTTCCTCTGATTGATAGTCTTCAACCAAATAATAATGAAAATAAAGTTACCTTTGATTTTTTGGAAGGATCATTAGGTAGCATTGTGGCAAGAGTCAAATGCCTCATTAAGTTGCATTCTCCTTGCCCTTTCCTTTGCATTATGATCTTGTTTTGCACTTGACCCTTCTGCATTATTTTCAAACCCCTTCGATTTTTTTACTTTAGTCCTCTAATCTTTTTGTTCCCAGATGAACATCCTTTTTCAATACTCGACTCGGGTAATTTCAAACTATCTTGTTCAACAACTAACCCATGAGGAGCAGCTAATTCCTTGCTCGGTTCAGCTGATACTAAGTTTTCTTCTTAAAGAAATGATCTCAAATCAAAACTATCATCTTCATTTGGCAGTGATAATAGGAAACTTTCTTCTAGTTGTGGAAATGGTGATTGATATGTAAAGAAATCATCTTCTGTGTTCAAATTTCCAAGAGGTGGAGGTGAAGACATATATATCTATATATGTATGTGTATATGTATATATTGCAATATACCAACTTGAATACCTAGAAAAATTAATCATCTCATTAGGGTTTCTATATTTCTTTAAAACAATAAAAACTATTGAATGTCCAAAAGTGTAGTTTTCCAATGCTCATCATAGTTTGTTTCAGTGACCGACCTAGAATTGAATCTTGCCTACATATTGAGTTTAAAGAAGAAAAAAAAGAACCCTAGGGTTTTGAACGACAATAGTGGAACAATATATTGTGGATGTCAGTTGATTCAACGAGTAAATATTGAAGATGTAGTTTAATTCGCCTTGGATGGATTATGACTCACTATGCAGAGTAAGCACGTGAGATTGATGTGCGCAATATTATCGCAATAAAAATAACCGCAAGCGTACGGTGTTAAGTTTTAGTATTGATATGAAAATAGGATGTCGAACCTACAAGGATTGTGTGTTTAATTTGCTAATTATTGAATTAATAAACCTAATTTTAACTAGACTAAAATAAAAGATAAGATTTTGAATAAAAACAATTAAATTGGAAACAACCTGGTAGAACAATTAAAGATAAACTGATTATGATTATGATCTAGATTATTGATTTCACCTAACTAGAAATTATGATTTTTGTTTTTCTCATGCATTCAAATCTTTCTATCTCAATGTGTAAGTCGAGAATCCTAATTTAACTTTTCCCCTCTCTGGAGTGCAGGACCAACCCGATGTCTCTATTCAAGGTCATGTTAATAAGGATGCATTAATATTCTATGATTCCTTAGGTAGACTTCATAAGAATCGCGGCATCTCTCGATCGTTCACTCATCGTAGGTTATGATTATCCATGGTCCTATCTAAGATTGCCTCTCTCGAGTGCTAACCTTAAATATCAAGTTCGTTCCATGGGTAGCTAAGCCATAGAAAATGATAAGCGCAGATAATATAAATACGTTGAGTAAAGAGATTAAACGAATGCAAAGTTGAACATTAAATCATAACAAATCTAGTCGTCTACATCAATCCTCTAGAAACATGTTTAGTTTATTTTCAAACTAATGAAACAATCAATTAACATGTTCATAATCATAAAAGAGTAAAGAGAAGATCAAATCTGGAAGTTGTCGGTCGTCAATCGACTCGTTCCTTCTTCGATTTCTCCAATCTTCAATTCAGTCATCTTTTTTTGTTCTCTCCAATTGCCACCGCCTTTTCTATTGAAATATGTGTATTTATAGTGTAGGAGGTGGAGGCCCAAGGCCCATGACGTTTAGGGCATAAAAAATCCTAATTTCCAAAATAAATCGAAGTGGGTCCTAGTAGCACCTCGGCGCCCATAAAGTGGCACCGCGGCTCCAACATTCAGTATCTTTGGGGAATTTCAGACTGAGACACGGCGCCTCGGTGCCCATGATGCGGCGTTGCGGTGCCTGCATTCAGCAATTAGTTTTCTGATTTTTTTTTCTTTGTTTCTTCGGTCATCAATCTTTCGCTTCCTCTTTGCACAAGATCGCTTTTACTTAGTTTTCCTTTATCTTCGATTTTTCACTCTCTTGATGATCTATGACAAAATAAAAAAAAACATAAATTAAATACCTAAAATCTCAAGAATCTACAACATAAAAAAGGTATCTAAAAATCGTACAATTCTACCCACAATCAGAGGTAAAGAAAGGAAAGAAACAACCTGATTTGTCATCCTCATCCTCCTAATCGTTGGATTTCTTGTGTGGTGGTGTGTCGTTTGCTTCCATTCTTATTTGACACCCTACAAGTTACCTAAGAAAGAAAATAAATTGGTGAAAGGATAAAGAAAAATAAAATTTTGAAAGCTTGGGTTGCCTCCCAACAAGTGCTAAATTAACGTCTTTAGCTCGACGTTGTCAGTTCTCAAGTCAGGCTTTCCAAATTAATGTGATACTTCTGAAAACCTTCAAAAGGTTTTAAGTGTTGACCATCGACCTTAAAGATTTTACCGGTATCCAAACTTTGTATTTTAACTTTACCACAATGATACACCTTAGTAACAATAAAGGACCCTACCCACCTAGAATGCAATTTAGTTTTTTGTGTTAGAGGGTCAATAACATCCATAATTACCAACCTAGAATGCAATTTACCAGGATCAAAGCTTTTGGTGCTAGAGGGTCAGTAACATGCATAGCAAAAATAGAAGACATATCACTAGGATTTATCATGGTATTATAAATATTAAATTTTATAGTTTCGCCATCAAAATTCCATGGTGAGTGTGTCGTCATGCACATCAATTTTTGTCATAGAAGTTTTTAGGAATGGTCTTCCTAATAAGATTGAAGTTGAATTAGAAGAGTCATCTTCTTCCATATCAAGTACATAAAAATCTGCAGGGAAAACTAATCCATTAACTTGTGCTAAGACATCCTCCAATACTCCATCGGGGTACACATTAGATCTATCAGCAAGTTTAATAATCACACTTGTTTCTTTCAATTGGCCAACATTCAAAGATGAATAAATAGACAAAGGCATGACATTTATTGAAGCTCCTTGATCTATCATTGCTTCCTTAATTCTTATTTTACCTATTTTGCAAGGGATAGTAAACATACCTGGGTCTTTGCATTTGGAAGGTAATTTTTTTTGGATAACGGCTTAAATGTTTTCCCCCATACTTAATATCTCATTACCACTCAACTTTCTTTTATTGGTGCACAACTCCTTGAGAAATTTAGCATAGCGAGGTATTTGTTTTATTGCATCAAGCAAAAGAATATTTACTTCAACCTTGAGAAAAGTCTCTAGAATTCCCTTTTCATCTTTTTCTTTGTTGGATTTATTCAATCTGGAAGGAAAAGGAGGGTTTGTCACGAAAGTCCTTGGTTGTTCAGTTTGAGATACTTCTTTTTCAGCTTCTTCTTCTTGATCGTGCCCATGTGCTTTCTTACTGGTTCTTCCAAGTTTTTCCTATTTTTTAATGTGAATGCATTGACATTTTGTATTGGGTTAACAGTAGTTTGAAATGGTAACTTACCTTGGGATTCCAATCTTTTTACGGAGGATGCTAGTTGACTCATTTGAGTCTCCAAATGTCAAACACTTCATCTTATCTCATGTATGTTTGTTCTTGTCTCCTCTTGAAATTGTTGTGAGTTATTTGCAAGTGATTTAACAATTTCTCTAGAGATGAACTGGATTTGGAGGAGGTTGTTGTGATTGAATAGGTTGTCTCGATGGGAATTGTTAAATTTTTTGTGGTCTTACTCCATAATTGAAGTTAGAGTGATCCTTCAATCTTGGATTATAGTTGTTTGAGTAAGGATCATACTTCCTTTGTGGTGTGTCGGGAAATCCTCCAACTGCATTTGCATGCTCATAGGAATCATCTTGAAACGTAGGGCATGTGTCAGTTGGATAACTAGTTGCGGCACAAATTCCACAAGTTTTAACTTGCTGCATATTTCCTATAGCCAATTGCTAAACAAGAGAGGTTAGATTAGATATTTGATGCTCAAGGGAAGATATATTTACCTCAGTCACCCTTCTTGGTGAAGTGTCTTGTCGAGATCCGAACTATTGTGAGTTGGCAGCCATAATGGAGATCAAATCCTTAGCTTCACAAGGTGTTTTATTCACTATAGCACCCCCACTAGCTGCATCCATCATCTTCTTCTCCATGGTTATTAGTCCTTCGTAGAAGTAATGAATAAGGAGTTGTTCAGAAATTTCGTGTTGAGGGCAGCTTACACATAGCTGCTTGAATCTTATCCAATACTCATGGAGGTTTTTTGTTTCTCGATGTCTTATTCCACATATCTCCCTTCGGATACAAGCAGCTCTTCAAGCGGGAAAAAATTTATCAAGGAATAATCTTACCATCTCCATCCATGTGGGCATAGAACCGGGAGGAAAATAGAATAGCCAATCTTTATCTCTTTAGGTTAATGAAAACAAAAAAGGCATGCAACTTGATTTGCTCTTCAGACACACCTTGCGGTTTCATGCTTGAAAATACCACGTGAAATTCCTTCAGATGCTTATGAGGATCTTTATTCTCGAGACCACAGAAAGTGGGCAACAGATGAATCAGATCATATTTCAGTTCAAAATCCACTTCCAAGGCCGGATAATCAATGCATGGTGGTTGTTGATTCACATTCGGCGCAGCTAATTCCCTTAAAGTTCTATGTTCATTGGCCATTGTTTCTTTTGTTTCAGAGTTGCTAGATGGATCAAAGGTCACTTCTTTAGTACGTAATTTGGCTTCCTTCTTCAACCTTCAAACCGTCTTCTCAATCTCAGGATCGTATTGGAATTCACTTGTACGAGAAGAATGGGGCATTAAAAAAAAATATAAGTCTATTTGACACCAATCCCTGACAATGGCGTCAATTTGATGGGTGTCGAATCCAACAAATAATTATTTTTGCTTTTAGAATAGTATAGCGATAAGTAAGGTCGAATCTACAAGGATTGGTTAGACTTATTCAAATAACAGAAAGAATTGAAAAATGAGGATTTTGAATTTCAAAAATAAAAAAGAAAAAGAAGATTCAAAATGCGAAAAATAAAGATATAATATAAAACAAATATCCGGCCAAAGATATAATATCAGAATCGGTTCAAAAGACTTGATCACTAATTCAAAAATAGATTCCTATATTTTTCACTAAATTGGTTATGGTTGTTGAGAAGCTCTAACAACCTGTCATTTTCCTCGATAATCAAAATAAGCTCGTTAATTACTTCCATTTGTTAATAAATAACCTTAGACAAGCTCTTAAGATTTAATTTACTGACAATATTAATGATCTAGAGAGACTACCAATTCTAGCCAACAAACACAAGCGTGGTTCATTTAGACTAGATCATATATCCACATAGCATAAATTGAAAATCTATTTATAATTAGGTTATTTTATCACTTAGTATTAGAGCATTCAAACAATTACGGATTGAAAGTTCTAATTGGCGATATATCGTTTTGTCAGGCCATTTTTATCAACTAACCAAAACAAAAATGTTAAACAATACAGAAGATATATAAATAGCGAAGAATAAATAAACAATTAAACTCAGTTAAATCTCACAAATCTTGAAGAACCTAAACTTCAATTATCCATTAGTCGGAAGTATAACATTTAACTCTCCATACAAAGATGTAAACGCCTAATATAAAGAGAATTCTAACAATGCGGAATGAATGATGCCTCCTTGAGTATTCAAAGTGTGTATTTATAATGTAGGTAGTGAAATTCCAAGTGATTAGGGTTTGAAAACCCTAATTCCCTAAAAATCTCGAAGGTAGGACTCACCGGCGCCTCAACACCCAAAAGTGGCATCTAGGCGCTCGCCTTGCAGTGCTTTTAGTGATTGCGGGCTGAAGCATGGGTGCTACATCGCCCAAAGGGCAGCGCCGCAGCACTGATCCCTTGTGCATTCCATCCTTTGATTTTTCTCACTTTCTTCTACGGTTTTCGGTTTTTTGTTCCCTCTTTTGCGCAACGATCGTCTTTACTTCCTTTTTACTTTAAAGCATGTTGAAATTCATCGATTCTTCATTCTTTTGGTGATCTAAGGCAAAATAATAAAACATAACTTAAGTACCTAAAATCTTGAGAATCTATATCATAATAAGCATGAAAAGGTATCAAAGAATCATACATATTTTCTCAGTATCATCAATCAATTCCTTCATTCTTTGATTTCTCCAATCTTCAATTCAGCCGTCTTCAAGGATTTTCTCCCAGTTTGTCTCCTCCAAAAGTTGCTAATTGTGTTGATAATATGTTTATTTATAGTGTTGAAGGCGGAGGCCTAAGACCCATAACGTTTAGGGCTTGAAAACCCTAAGTTTCCAAAAACTTCGTGGGGGGTCGCACAGGCGCCTCGACGCCCATGAAATGGCGCCTAGGTGCTAACATGCAATGTTTTTGATGATATTCAGACTCCAGCATGACTCCTCAGAGCCCTTCGGTGACACCACAGTGCCGACCTTCAGTCCTTTTTCGCTTTCTGTCTTTTCTTTGTCGGTCTTCAGTCTTGTGATCCTTCTTTCGCACAACGATCGTCTTTGCTTCATTTTCCCTTCAAATCGCGTTGAATTCACCTGTTTTGATGATCTATGAAAAAATAACAAAAACTTAGATTAAATACCTAAAATCTCGAGAATCTATAACATAATAAGTATGAAACGATATCTAAAATTCATATAAATTTTCCCACAATCACTCTGCAGATCCAATTGGGGTCACATCCAGCACCTCATGTTCCACATATATTAGTAGATGCATGTCTGGTGTCATTTCGTATAAAATATGATCACAACATTGTCATCTGTAAGGACTCTCCGCCCATAGATAAGGATTTTCCATATGGTACAAACCATAGGAACTTATAATCATCAACTTTACAAAAGCTCAAAAAATGATAAATTGATTACAAGCTCCAACTATTTGGGTCATGAATCGAATGGCCTTTCTTTTCCCGCTACATATTCAACCTCATTTTGACATTTTTAAAACTGACATCCATAATGTAATATAACAAAAAATGTTTCGTCCATGATTTTGACTTTGTCTTACTCCTCTATAAGATTTTTTTTCCTTTTTATCGTCATTAATGGTGGAAACAGAGCCTTTGAAAAATTCTTTTGAATCTTCAATAAAAACTTCATTTGGATTAAATGGATATGAATCATCAATAAATTAATACTCATCCCACTAATTAAACAAAAAATCATGATCAAATTCATTGAATGAAGAAAAATTCATCTTTGTTCTTTCAAAAGCTTTGTTTTTCTTTTTTTGGTGAAAGATTTGAATGAGATTTTTCTATTTATACCCGGATGGAAAAATGATTAATTATTAAAAATTGAGGCTTTCACCATTGTTAAAGGGTTGAAAGAAGAAAGAATAAGGAAAAATGAGAGAAGAGAGAGAATTTTTTATTTTTCAAATTTCTATTAAATTCGTTTAAAAACAAAAAAAAATAGAAAATAACGGCAGGTTAAATGGGAGGTGACGGTAAGAGAGTAAAAAAAAGTTCAAAAAATTATTTGGGACTTTTGAAAATCCATAAGACTATTTTATATAAACATATTAATAAGATAGAAAGTTCTAGAGTTATAAATATTCGTAAATGAGTATAAATGGACGTAGACATATTACCGAATCAATATTCTTCTTGTCCTCTCTATTTTTCTCTTCGTTAATTTCACGATAATTTGCAAAAACATACAGAATATTGAGGTTTTTTTACTTGTGTTCTAATTGTTTGATTGAAGGACAAACAAATTCATGACTTTTTTTAAAAAAAATTAAAAATTTCATCCTATTGGTACAGTACATGAGGAAAAAGACATAATACCTTTTAGATAGTACTTAAAATATAAAATTGTTCATTTTAGTATTAATATATTGTGAATTTAATTTTCAAAACTGGAGAAATTATTGCTTGTGTTGGGTGGGGCCATATGTAGTGGTGACAGTCCATATTACGTAGTGAAAGTATTTCAGATTTAATAGTGGCTGTCACCATTAATGAGGGAATTTGTCACCATTTAGTGTGAATTTTCACCGTTGAACAAGGGACCCGTGCCGGATACAAGCAAGTATTTCTCTCAAAAACTGGCAGACATAAAACAGGTAAAATATTTGTGTGCTCCAGGAGCATTCGTAAAACATCCTTCCGCTTCACAAAACCAGAGCTCACTCAGTCACTCGGTACCCACCGATTATCACCAACTTCTTCATTCAATCTCTGCCCCAAAATGGCGAACGAACCAAATCCCGAAGAAGAAGAAGCTCTTCGTCTGAAGATTCTTGCAGAGTCTAAATTCGCCAACTCCAACCTCAAATCAGCCCTAAAGTACGCCAAGAAAGCTCACGACATTTGCCCTTCTCTTCAAGGTATTTCTGTAATGGTTACTTCCTTCAAAATTCTCCGTGTTGCTGCCAACGCTCCTACTGGCTCTACACCTGATTGGTACAAAATTCTTCAAGTTGAGCCCTTCGCTCATATCAATTCTATTAAAAGTCAGTATAAAAAGCTTGCTCTTATTTTGCATCCTGATAAAAATCCTTATGTTGGATCTGAGGAAGCGTTTAAGCTTGTATGCGAAGCTTTTAGGTTTTTGTCTGATAAAGTACGAAGGAAGGAGTACGATGTGAAGTTAAGGATGAGGATTCAGGCGGAGGCGATTGGTGGATTTGTAGAGATGGAGACTTTTTGGACGGCGTGTTCGAGGTGTAGGTTGTTGCATAAGTTTGAGAGGAAGTATTTGGGGCATAATTTGATGTGCCCTAATTGTAATAGGAGTTTTAGGGCTGTAGAAGCTGAGGGGAATGAGGTACCTTGGGAAGCTAATGGAGTTAGGGTTTCTAAACGGAAAGCTGCTAGTCTTGGGAAAGTGGATGATTCGGGTAGTGAAGTGGGGAAGACTGGCAGTGCTGGAGAATGGAGTTGTGGGAGATTGCGGAATAGGGATATGCAAAGGAGAATGAGTGGTGTTGCGGAAGTCCCGGCGAGGAGGAGAATGAGCAGAGTTGGGGAGATATTGAAGAGGTCAAAGGCGAATAGAGTGAAAAACCAGGAGGAAACAATGACATTGAAAGAATTTCAGTTGGAGGTGAAGAGGAAGGCAGAGCTAGAAAAGCAGAAATTAAACCGAAACAAAAGGATGGAGGAGAGATCGAGAGTTCAAGAAAGTAGAGATTTAGAAACTGAGATGCCCAATGGGAGGTGTGGGGCTTCAAGAAGGAGTGTGGGTGAGGAAAGTGAGAATGGAGGAATCTCAAAGAGTGAGGATTCGGATATTATGGCGGTTGAGGATTCAGATTTTTATGATTTTGATAAAAATAGAATGGAGAGGAGTTTTAAGAAAGGGCAAGTGTGGGCAATTTATGATGATGACGATGGAATGCCAAGGCATTATGGTTTGATTGATGAAGTTCTTTCAGTGAATCCTTTTCAAGTGAGGATGAATTGGTTGGATACTCAAAGTAATGGGGACGAGAGGTTGATGTATTGGGAGAAAATGGGATTTCATGTATCTTGTGGGCGATTTAAGGTTGGAAAAATGACATCCATTATCTCTTTGAACATCTATTCACACGCCATGGATTGTGAAAGGGCAGCAAGAGAACTTTATCTGATTTATCCAAAGAAGGGTTCAGTGTGGGCACTCTACAATGAAGGGGCTTTGGATGCAGAAGGAAGGAATCCTGTTGTTGGAGATAAAAGACGCTATGACATAGTTGTGTTTCTAACAACATATAGTGAGATTCATGGGTTAAGCATGGCATACCTAGAAAAGGTTCATGGGTTCAAGACAATTTTTAAGAGACGGGAAATAGGTTGTCATGCCATTAGATGGCTTGAAAAAGATGACGTGAGGTTGTTTTCACATCAAATTCCTGCAAGGAAGCTTTATGGGGATGAAGTAGCAGACCTTCCGAAAGACTGTTGGGAGCTTGACCCTGCTTCTCTTCCCTCAGATATGCTTACTATTGGTTGGCGGTGATATTATCTGGTTGCTTGTGTCTGTTGCCCATATCGCTTCTTCTTTAGTCTGCCAATGGTGTTAGTGATGGTCAAGCAGCGTGTTACGTGATTGTGCATATTGCTCACTCTTGTTGAATTATGTAGCCCCTCAGGTACCAGTCTATAGATATTGTTCAATATATTTTGCTTACATGATCAATGTTTCTGCTATATATATGAAGTAGATCAGAAGTCGCTAATATAGGTATAAATCATAAATTGAAGTTGTTTTTGATAGTTGATTTTCCTCCTTAGTAATTTTAGAACATCACGGGGTGTATGATAAATGAATGTGTCTACATGAGCAGATGGGGTTCTGTTTTTGTCTTGTGGGCACAAATGGAAACATGAACACATCAAGCTCTAGCCAACCAACGGTTTCATTTTGGTGCTAAGGTACCAAATACTTACAAACATAATTGAGATTCGATATCATTTTTTTAAACCGTACAAAGTGAATGAAATCAATGCAAATTATCATAAGATTCAGTTCATTTTTAGAAAGATAAGATATTGTAATTCTACATGACAAAATAAAATTGATTCAAAATAAAACATCTCCCATATATATCTAATCTTGTCTTTGACGTGATCATGTCTCCTACTAAGAAAGAGCTCATAAATTAGAAAGCCAAAATATTTTGTTTATCCTAATCTGATTCTTTTTCGCTTTTTTTTTTTTTGTCTGTTAAATTTACTGAAAATATATTCATTCAACATGAATCCTATGAAGCATCAATATAAATCTTTCTAGATTGTTTACTTTAAACTTATAATTATTAACATTGAACTATCAATCAACTAAGTCATGTTGTCATCATCTCCTAAGTCAATCATCTCACGCAGATCTTTTCATCTTTTTCTTCTTCTTCAAAACATCTTTTTCATCATCAATTAACTCAACTAAATCATCATCTTCTGCAACCTTTTTTGGCCTCTTGCTCCCTTCAAATGTTGAACTTGTAGCCGACCTCAAATAGTTTAGAACTAAGACTTTGCTGAGTTGAATTGCACCATCCTCAAATTTGTTATTTGAGAGAGAGAACATGAATCATCTCAAAGGTTTCATGTAGCATAATTCAAGGCAGAATGAGAAAGAGAATAATTTCAAGCAATAAAAAGGAAAATCCAAAGAAACTGTAGTCATTCTTGGTTGCATTTTTACAGAGAGAACATGTTTGCTGAAAAAGCTTTTCTACCGTCATTTGAAGAAAATGTGAACAAAAAAATATTTGTATACTTTTTGGTGCAACGACAATGTCAGGCAAACCTAAATTTTGAATTGAGAATGACTAGTAAGATTTCTTTCCAATTCTTCGCGGAGTCAGATTGACCTAATGCTTTGTATTGCTACTTATCTAAATTGTATTCCAAATAATGAATAATAAGATCATGATAACTCGACTTACAAATTGGCAAATCACAACACATAGCATTTTTTATTTTATTTTCAGTGACTTAAATAAACAAGTAGATCACTATCCTAGTTGAAGAATGAAAGTTTGTCAGAACTCGGAACCATTTTTCTGAGCAATATATAAACACTTTCCTTTCTTTTGCTATCAAATATTGTATTGCTTTTAGCTCATGAAAGCAAAACAGTGTTTTTAAAATGCAAACTAAGCACATCCTAGACCAAGGGCTCAAGTAATTGCTCAAGCATCAACTGAAATTTTTTTTGCAGATTGTATGCAATGTACGATGGTGGATGATCTTTTCTTCCCCTTATTCTGTAGCTTGCTAGGAAGCAGACCCTTCATGAGAACATGAATCATTTTTAAAGATTATCATGTCCTCATAGTTGGCTCCATTATTTCTTGAACAGTCGAGTTGGAACTTATGCATCTTGAAAAATTTAGGGTTGTATTAAAGCTAAACCATTAATTATTGAACCATACACAAGTTCATCATGTCCTCATAGAGGGCTAGCACATATTTGATTAGTAAATTTTATATTCTGTGAGGAGAAATAAACAGTGTCTACGTTCTAAAATGAGGATATATAGATCTTATCATGACTGTATTGGCCTGAGCTGTATCTATGTGATTAGAGAGATTTTAGGAGTTTTCTTTCCAATTTGGTAAATGTAATTTGAGAGAAAATAATGAATTGTATTGATAGGTACAGAGAGAATATCACGCAGTGAACCCTAATGGTTAAATATTGGCTAAATACTAGAATACCCTTATTATTCTAATATATTCTAACACTCCCCCTCAAACTAGAGCATAAACA